>JANHGC010009200.1:0-13236 GCA_027560395.1 Boaedon fuliginosus
TTATTGTATAGGCTTTGTAATTTTTATTGTAATGTTTTCCACCTCGAGTTCCCCGAATGGGTGAAGAGAGGCGGGATATAAATCGAAATAATAAATAAATAAATATGCATAAATCTCACACATTAAATCCTACTGCTTTCAAACCTATGTTAATTAGGCCAATATAATACAGCCCATGTTACTAGTCAAAACATTTTAGTTGGAAGTATACCACATATATTAAACATAACTGGAAATAAAACAAATCATACATCTCTCTGTGTGCATATAGGATGGGATGTTACTTACAGTATATTCTAGGCTTTTTCAATGCCAGCAAGTTGCATGTATGAGGTTGTTAGACAATATTTTAATCAGCCACTAAAAGGTTTCTGCTCAGACATGAGAACTTTAATGATAATTTGTTGAATTAGACAAACAGTTGAATTAACTAACTAAACCATAATCTGTAGTGTGCATGACAAACTGGCTGTGTTCATATAATATTGCAAGTTGAATCTTACCTAAATTTACTTTGTTATTTGGGATGAATTCACTAAATATGCTTAGCTTCCTCAAAGTTGCTATATCTTAGTTATTTGCCTTAGACACTTTCCAGTGAAGTTGAGGAAATTATTAAAAATCCAAGGGTAGTCTTCCTCATTTATAAAACAAGGCACCCTAATTCCATTCAAGTAGGTCGTTTGCAGAGATGACAACTAGACTTCGGAATATTTTGCACAACGAGGCTGTCCAAGTTGTTGTGATCTGCTAACATAACTGAGAAGTTATGTTCTGCCGATTGACTATTTTTTATTCAGGGGTATGAACTCTGACCTTTTGCATGCTTTTTCTTATATACCATTCCAATATTCTATGATTTGTGGATTCATTATTTGTATGAACAAGTTCTGTTTTGTTCAAAGTTCATCTTTAAATACAAGATTAAATCAATCCATAAACTAATTATCAATCTTCCCTTGAGCAAAATTGGCTAGAATTTGTAGTCTTCTAACTGAGGCCTGTAATTTACAATCTAGAGTTCTTCTTGGTATTTACTTTAGCCACTAATGAAAAGGTAATTTTTGTTGTCTTGATACTGGTCTTATAAGGTTTGTATTTTACTACTCATCAAAAATATAGCCTATCTTACAGAGAGTTTTCTTTTCTCATAAGTTCCATGGAAACCTAAATACCTTTGAATTTGCATCTGCAGGACCATAGCAGATGTATAAATTCCACTTTCTTATGAGTAGCCATAAAAGGTTTGTCTTGTAGTGGGCTTTTAAAGCTATGGCATAACATTCATTCCAGGGCTTTTCCCAGAGAATTTGTTAGGCTGTGGTGTATCTAGCCCAACCTCCTTGCCTGCTTACAAGAAGTTTCTATAAATCAGTTGGGTGGCTTAAAACTCCATTGCCTAAGGAGATGATTCATACTTAAGGTATATTGGATGAAAACAGAGGAAATGGGCACTGTAAGCAGTGGTATCGAAGTTTAATTTGTCTTCATAAAAATACCTACAGCTATTGCAAACAATGGAGGAAGAATTTAGAAAAAACATGAACGTGTTTTAAAAGTTATAATAAAATGTTTATCTGGAATACCTATTTTTTCCCTTTTTTGTGGACAATTTATTGTACAACAAAAGTAAGCATTGTGAAAGATGAACATATATCTGAAGAATACCAGATTGGATTGGAGATAACTGACGTGGATCAGAAAAAGGTGGCTTCAAAGGAAAATTCAAACATTCTCTTTCACACACACACACACACACAGAGAAAGAGAGGGAGGGAGGGAGAAAGAAGGAGAGAGAATGGATCTCTAACAGCCAGGGATGTCAAACTCCAGTCTTCACAGTGGCATCATATGACGTATCGGGGTGGGGGCGTGGGGCAGCACATGACGTATCTGGCATTTCTCAGAATATGAATGTAAAAGGCACATAAAACATAATTGCATTAATTACATAATTACAAAAAACATAAGAACCATAATTTGTCTGGTACCTTATATATGTTGTAATTTTTTACATTACAACATAATGTAAAAAAAATGACCTTCTGAAAGCTAACAAGCAGAAGAGGGAAAAGCTCCCACCAGCTAACTCAGCTACCTAATGACCTTCCCACTATCATCACTAAGCTCTCCCAAAATAGGAAAGAGGAGGAACCTGCAGCCACAAGAAGCTCTCCACTCGAGCTGTGCAGTGCTGCAAAAATACATAAACTTCCCCATACTTGAGAAGATGCCCAAGACTTTAGTGACTTTGAACGTACTGTGCACTGCTCAGAAAACACTTTGAAACAATATATTTTGAAAATGTGAGAAAAGCTTTAATTGGCTTTAATTTGTCTGTGTTAATAGACAGCACAAGTGCTGGAGCCCATGAAAAACAAATTTGTTGTTCCTTTTGTCTGCTGTGCTAGATAATGAAATAAAAAACTAAATTATTTCCAATTAAATATAATTGGCAGATGAGCAATGGTAAAATACAACAGAGCCTACCATTAGCAACTAAAATTGATCATCTTTTCTGTGTATGTAGTTAACTCTTATCCGCTGCCCCTTTTTCCTTTGTCTTACTCTTTCTTTTTTCTTTTTTTTTTCTTTTTGTATCAAGACCATTTTTTTCCAGCATTAGTTTGATGCAGTAAAGCATTGTTGTTTTCTGTCTTTTTTAAGCCCTGAACAAACTTCCTGTGTTTCTGGTCTATTCTTAGCCTTTTGTTATCTTTTCCATCAGTTTGTATTGAGTTTGCCTTATCAAGGGGTATGATCAATCTAGCGTAATGAAATATGTTCATAATTAGCTAAGACATGATTATGCCTAATATATAACATGCATGTATTAATGATGCAAATATTACTCATTGGGGAGGGAAGAGAAGGGTTTATGAGTAAAAGAATTGTTTATTTTTTTCCAGTGATTTGATGCTCCTTCTCTGATTTTTACTAACAGATAATGTTTGCATTAACAAAAGTTAAAAAATTAACAGCTTCACTGAAATATAAACATTGTGTATTTTAATTCGCAGCTATAAAAGTTAAGCATGAAGATTTCCTTTGTACTCTCCAGTTTGCTTTGAGCTGGGATAGCCTGCCAACTAACATCCTGTGCTTGCCAGTTTCCAAATGTCAAGGGCAGTTTGTGTTGCATTTTATTGAGGTCTGCGGAGGAAGAATCATTGTGCTTTGCTACTTTCCCAGCTCCTGTTTGCCTCCCCCACCCCCAGTACAATTCCATAATATACTTGTATGCAGATATCAGGATATCCAATCACAACCACTGCTGACCAAACTAATGGTGTTAATACTTAGCACCTTTCCTGGTAGTGCCTCTGTAAATCCAGTTACTTTCTTTTATTGGAGTAAATGGCTGCCATTCGCTTTGGTAGGTAGCATGAATGAATAAGGTACCTGTTGCAAATTGCCAACATTTAAAAATCACACTAGCTTCCTGGGGGACTGTGGTACATAGTTCTACCTCTGATGCCTGAATGTATTCATTTTTTAAAAAGAACTTGGACCATCATCTCAGCCATGAAAACTCAGGTGACTTGAAGCAGTAACTGTATCTCAGTCCAACATTCCTCAAAGCATCATTGTTTTTGGAGAAAAATATGGAAAGGAGGAAAGCGTCATTGTTTTGGGGGAAAAAGTATGGAGGAAATCAAGATTTAAATCCAACAAACAAACAATAAATAATTATGCCAGTGCAAATGTATGATAACTAGTCAAAATAAAAATAAAAAATTGTGAATCTTTTAGTAGGGATAAAAAAATGTGGGTGGCATCTTTTGACTTAATAAGACACATGTTATACAAGTCTAGCCTGAACCATCTATTCAGCTGGATGGATTTAGGAACTCATGTCATAATAGAGATATAAATTCCTAGGAAGTTTAGAAAGTGACATATGTTTTTATTCCTCTCCCCAATATGTCCCCACCACCTCTAGTTTTTCTACTAAAGTTAAAACAGTAATTAGTTATAGTTGGCTTTTGAAAAAGAAACTCTATTGTAGTCTTCACCATTCAGCTGTCATGTAGCTTCCCCAGCCCACGTGTCTTTGAAACTCTGAAGTTCAGCATAGCTGGAGGACACCAAAGTGGAGAAGGATGTCACAATGTACTGTACCCCTAGAGATAAAGAAAGCCTGTCAAACAGCCTGCAAAGAGGGTGTGAGAAATCTAGTTGTCAGCATACAGTACTCCAGCTTCTAATAATATACAGACTGAAGTTGTTTGTAAGTTGATTATTAAAGGACAAATATAAATGTGCCCTTATGCACAATAGCACAACTTTTGGTTCCCAACATGAAGAATTGAGCTAAGGACTTTTCTTTTTAAATTTAACTTTTGTTATAATATAAAAAAATGTGTATAGGGAGGAGGGGAAACTATAACAGTAAACATCTTAAAAATATGAAAAAATATGCATACCCATGTATATGCCTAATATTGATGAGTTATATATGTCTTAAATATTGAAATAGGATAGGGAGCAATACATTAAGTAGAAAATCTGAACTGATACCTTAAAGCAGAAAAACAGCCAAGAACAAAACTGTATTGTTAAATAACAAAAAAAGACAAAAGTGATTCAATAAATAAGCCTCAAAATTATTGTCTTTGTAAGGGTATGAAGCAAGATTTTTTTTAAAAATTAGAGAATGAGATGCTTTCAAAAGGTGTGAAAGATCACCTAGTGGTGGGTGTGGAGTCTTCTTGGAACTGTTGAAGGGATTGTGTTGTAGACTGGAGATAGATGCTGTCAAATCCCTCCCCCTCTGTTGAGAGAGGGCTGTTCAATACTGAACACTTAGATGACCCTGATGACACAGATAAACCTCCAGGTGGCCTTAATGACTTGCTAAAAGAATGCAAATGACTAGCTGTCTACAAGGAGTATAAATCTTTCCATTCCCCATCATCCAGTTACAGCTGAAGAAGTGAAATGTCTTCAAAGAAAAACCAGCCTCTTGAAAAATCCTCTTGGGACAACCATGACCTGGCTGACTGAAAATCTCCGTAGAGCAATGTTATGATGTTTTGTTATTTTGTGTCCCAGTATTAACTGACATCAAGAACACACTGGTATTTTCTTTTCCTTCTTTTCCTTCTGCTTAGAATCTTTAGTCCCCTCATGGGTCCAGTTTCTAAAATCATGAAGTCACTTATTTTTATGAAATTAAGATAGCCAAAAATAAATCTAGTTCCCAAAGGAACTATTTTTTATAGTTAATTCCAAAACATTATAGCAAAAGGCGATGCAGTGGCTCAGCAGTTAAGATGCTGAATTTGTTGTCTAGAAAGTAGTTAAGATGCTGAATTTGTTGTCTAAAAAGCCAGTGGCCCAGGTTTGAGACCCAAGTTCCATGCAGCAGAGTGAGCTTGCCCCAGCTCCTGCCAACTCCAGTCCTTTCCCCAGCTCCTGCCAACCTAGCAAGTAGATTACACTTCAATGAGAAGGTAACAGTGCTCTGTGACATCATGCTGGCCAGATGATCATGGACAGTGCTGTCTCAATGGCATTAAAATGGAGATGAGCATCTGTTCCCTATAGTAGACAGCAACTGGCAGAGTAAAATCCACAGGGACTCCTTTATCTTTTAACCTTTTTTTATTACAGTAAAAACCAATATTCCAAATTTGACTGGACCCTTAATCCATATATAACTTTCTTAGATCAAACTTTTTAAACTTTTTTCTGTTTAGTTCAAATCCTTTAACTTCTTAAGTTTATAATTAATTTTTATTTTGTTCAGTGTGAAGCTAAATTCACCGGAGACTTTTCAAACTTGCTGTTCTGAAGCTCTTTAATAATTGCCTAAATTAATAGGCAATTTCTAAAAGTGGTCAGAAACTGAGTCTTACAAATTTAGTATACTTTAAAAGTTTCCACTTGGATTGCAGGCAATATGGATAATTCCTTTGTCTCTTGATGCTCAAACCCATGGAAGATCGCTATCTTAAAGCCTCTTTGTGAGGAGTAGCTGTCCAAAGCACATGTGGGCAATCTCCTATCTGGTCCTTATCTGGAATGGTTCCAAATAACTGGTCTGCTCACTAGTTCTTTGGTCTTTGCCATTGTCACTGGCTTTGCTTTCATGGAGATGTCTTCAGTTAACCATGAAGTCAAGGTAGTACATTTCAAAAACTCTAGATAGTTCTGAGGTGAATTGTTATTTCTATATTAATAATCCTAGCTTTTGACATCACAACTTATAGAGCCAGGAAAAACTGTTATTTGATTAATAGAATTGAAAGAAAAGGAGTGAGAATTTCCATGATAAAACGAAGTGTTCATATTTTCTTTTTTAGTCTAGAAACTAATGTAAAATATCTGAGTGTCAATCAGTTCTACAGTCATTCAGGCAGCAGCAAAAATCCTGGGAAGGTACTTGTAAGCCCCTCAGAGTTACATTGAGGTAAGAGGGGCGGCCTGTAAATTTTATAAATAAATAAATCGAGATCACAGACCTGAGCTTTTAACTTCTCATTGGCACTTACAAGGGAAGTGCTACACTACCCAGAAACACTGTTCAGGAAGGGTCATTCAAAAAGCATGACAATATTTGATGTTAAGGCTATGCCTGGCAGAAATAGGATCTGAGAACAAAAAAGATGACATTTTACTGAGGGTCTGATAATCCTAGATGGAATACATTGAGGGAAAGAATGTGTGTGTGATGTATGAGAAGAGGAAGGGTAAACCGAGCAATGAGAATAAGGGGAAGTTCATTGGGGATGTAGGCTCTGATTAAGACTTTAAAACTTTGATCTTTTTATGACTCCCAGAGTAGATGACCTATTTGATATTTCCTGTTTCTTATAAGTACTTCATACTCAAACAGCTATTTTAGTTTCTAGAAACCATCTGACCATACACTTGCATATTATAGTCTAATAACACCCTAAGCCTAATCCAGCATCAGAAAAAAATAATTACAACCTGTATTTACACTTATGACCATTGCAAATTGTTGCATGATTGCAATTCAAGTATTTGGCAACAAGCTCAAATTTATGATGGTTTGCAGTCATGTGATCATGATTTGCAATTTTTTTCTTTTTTTTGCTAGTTTGCACTTTGGAAAGCTGGATTTGCTTAATGATTTGCTGTAATGACTTGCTTTGTGACCATTGTAAAAATAGTTATAAAATCAGATCTGGTCATGTGGCAACTCACTTAAACACCACCTTAACTTACTACCAAAATTCTAATTTCAATTGTGTGAGGACTAGCTTGTATAGAGTTAAAAAAAATAGGAAATCTTTCACTCTTAGCATTTGTTTTTCCTTTTCATATCTTCTTCTTGCAATGACACTTAAGATGATACCAATCTATACTAAATAGCTATTTGAAAGCATAGATTCCTGATTCAGAATGTGTACAGCAATCATAAGAACTCATTGAAATGGACATTTTCAAGAGTTACGTTAATGGAAAATGATCCTGATCTATATTTATATTTTCTCATTTCAGAAACATGATCAGTTACAAATGGAAAAGCTCAAGCTGTGAGTAAGGAGTAATTTTTTTGAGTAACTGTACAGAGGTTCATATTGATATCTTTCTGATAGTGATTGAGGGAGATGCATTTTAAATCTTCAGCTTTACTACACTTTGTACTACACTTTGGCTACCATTACATTATTTTTTGCAGAAAAAACAAAACGTACAGTAGCTTTTGGTACGCAGTTTTTAGATTATGTAAATAGTTGACTTATCTACAGGCAGATCTCAGCAATGCAGGTTTAGCTTCTGGGTAATCATGTTTTTGCAAACCTATAGATAACCTGTCAAAAATAAATGACTGATGGATACAGTGAAAGACTGGTCAAAGATTAGAATCTTGAGATTTTCCATACACAAATGAATGATAAAGACCCTCTATACTCCATATTATTTGTACTTCTCTAGCATCATCGTGACTCACATTTCAATTATATACATACATTAACATAAATGCAGGAAAAAGTGCAAGAAAACAGTGATTATATGGAAGGAAGTGCGCAAGTGTGCATTCTGATAATTGAATTGACAATATGGTTGAGGAGGGATTCATTCCTTCAAGGGTAACATGATAAAAGTCATTAATCAATATTACAACCTACTTCAGAATAGTTATAAGAAAGAAATGATGTTTGTTTTTTTGTTTATTCACTTGTAGATTCAAGATTTTCTTTTTCTTTTAAGCTTTGTGTGTGTGTGTGTACGTATGATTGATGTGGCATCAAGTTGGTGTCAACTCTTAGCAACCACAGGAGATGGAAGATATAATCTATTGTTGAGCTGTATTCTGTCTGATGGACAAATTAGCATATATTTTCTTGAATGTGCACATGGTGTCAAATTTGAAATAACCTGAGTTACATTTTTGGAATAGCCTGGTACAAAAACTAATTGCAAAATGAATGTATTCTAGAAGAAGAAATGTGTTACACAAGAAGAGAATAGATTTGGAGTCTGGTCTCCATAAAATACATCGATGTAACAATGTAGGATGTCATTTAGCAATATTGACTACATTTAAATTAAAAAATAAGCAACATTCTTCCTTGGTAGATGAAATTGTGACCAGATAACTGAAGTGCCACCTCAGTGTTAAATATTGATGAGTCATTAGAGATTTTCAGAAATTCAGAGTTCTCTCTAGCTCTCTTAACAAAAGAAAATGGATTTCAACATAATGTTGAAAATACCTTTAAGTGTTCATTTTCTCAACTTGTCCACTCAATTCGGTCAGCAGTTTCTGTGTGTACATAAAGCCAAACATACTTACCTTTATCTTTTAGTAGCATTAAAACATGCTATTCTTGTTCTGCAACATTTGAAGCTGTACCAGCAAGCCTTTTGACAGCAACATTTATTTTTGACAGCTTAATTAACTGTGGATTCTTGACCTTTGAGATGTGGGAATCCAGTAGTGAATTTATACATGGAGGGTGAAGATATACATATAGGAAGCTATAAACGCTGAGGAACAGTGCCTTGAAATAATACAAAAGGTTTTCTACATTAAATGATGGAAGAGTCTGTATAGGGAAAAGGAGATGTTCCTTCTTGCAAAACATTGGTAAATACTGTACTTTAATCAAATACCACAAAATATGGGAATGGCCATCATTGTGCTTTAAAATGGTTGTCAACAGAGTTACATGTTTACCATATTCAACTGAAGTTAACTTTCTTGTAACTTTAACCCATCTGATCTAATCTTGCTCTCTAGGGAACAGGTTTTTAACTGGCCCTTTAGGTATTTGAGGAGTGCTTTCATGTCTCTGCTCAATCTTTTCTTCTCCAGGCTAAATATGTACCATAATTTGCTGGGGATTTGCATATACAAACAGCTCCTAGGAATAAAATCTCAGGGAGCAACAGCAACAATGGTGATCAAAGGTGCCTTCTCAGAGATTGAAGCAGTTCCAGCACATTGTATCAGTAGTACAGTTACCAAATATTGGCTTTAAAAATATAGATGACCACTAAATAATACTAAAGCATTATTATTATTATTTTGTGAATATCTTTGCTACTATGTAATGATTAACCAAGCCACATTGAGGCTGATTGTCACATCCGATTGCCACTCCATGTCTATGCATTATGTTGCCCTAAACAAATTCCTAGTTTCTATGGGCACTTGCCAGCCCTGCAGAAGATTGCAGCTTGGTTTCTAAAGGCCCAACCAGTCATCTCTATGCTTGTAAGGCCTCCAAGGTTATTGCTGCTGTAACATTTACAATATTCATGCCACAGGCTGGAACTTGTAGTTTAACAATATCTCAAAGGCTGCAGATTCTTCTCCACTATCTCATTTATTTACTGATTAACAGCTAACTAAAACCAAACTATAAAACTCAAGCCATCCAGATGTCTGTGCCTAAAATTCCCCTTACCTATAGTTTACACAATGTGTGCTCACAGATTTTGACAGTTAATTATTCTAGAAAAAATTGGAAGTTCTAAACCAAGCATAAATCATGTCCTTTACATTTCAGTTTCTTAGTTCAGGGTACTTTTTTTACTTTTATTCTTTCAAAATGGCCAGGACGTATTGGATGTCCAAACAATTGCTTTTATAGTAACCCCTTTTTTGCTGTGTCAGACTCCCCCATGATCATCTGAGTGGTGTATTTCTATTAATAGTGTTTATCTTCAGCATCTGTGTGATTTCAGAACAAGTTTCTGAACAAGCAATTCCATTGCTGTGATGTGTGGCTGAATTAAGGTTAAACTTTTGTGGTGTGCATGGTTCTAGAACTAAATAAAAGTAAGCCATTGTTTTTCATTGATTTTAATAGCATTCTTCTACAAGCTTATAATATCAATAAAGAAGATAATTGTTGCCCCATTGAATATGCTTCCTTTGGCACAAACAACTATAATATTAGCGGTAGATGAAAAGTTAATAAAGAAAATATACAACTTCTTATTAAGCTTAAAAACGGAAGATGAACAGAAACAATGATAGTATGGGCAACAAATTTTGGATGCTCTATAAAATTAGACAAATGGCAAAAACTTTGCGAAAGAAATTACAAGTTGACAATGGCAACCTCTTATAAGGAAACCTCTACAAAATGTTCTATAGGTGGCACTTACTGCTAGTGAGATTAGCAAAGATGTTTAAAAACATGTCTGCCAAGTTTTGGAAATGTAATTAGGTACCGGGCACGTATTACCACATGAGGTGGACATGTGCAAAAGCAAAAAAAAAAAAAACATTGGAAAAAAATACATACATGGTTAAAAAAGGAGCATATAGATAATAAGACAGAAATATTTTTGTTAGTATAGAACCAGAAAAGTATGATAAAGGGGATATATATTTAATATTACATGTTTTGAAAGCAGCAAGAATTGTATTTTCTGAAAAATGGGAAAACGCCTACAGAAGATGTAATTAAAAAAATACTAGACTGTGCAGAAATTGAGAGATTGATATTGAAGATAAAAGAAAAGATATTTTCAAACTTGGGACTTGTTTTACTGATGGTTGGATAATAGAGGCAGAAATTAGGAACTGGAAAGTTACTATTATTTAAGCAAATTGAGTCAGACAATATGCTGTTCACAAAGCACTTATGTATGTAAAGAGAAAATGTATAAATAAACTGTTTTTTTTTAAGATTCATTTAACAACCAGGTTACAGTAACTATTGCAGGAAAATTTGTGAATACTAGTGCACAGTACTGCTATTTCTGGTTCCCGTGGCCAATTAAATCTTTTCACTGTTTGCAAAGTTTTAATTCCCTAGAATCATCTTAACTGTAATATAGTTATAAGGCCCTTTTTAAGCAAAGAAAGATGTGAGTGACTGCTGTAAGCTGGCCTGGATTTGTGGTCTAGTGCAAGATTTAAATACAAATAATAATAATAAACAGAGTGATTTGCAGTGATGATATGTGGTCTTTCTAATTAAGCAAAAAAATAGTTGAGATAAGAACTGGTTTAACTGCAAAACATTATTGCTTAACAGCCAATGTTTTCCTTATGTTGTTATCTATCATGTTTGTAATTTCAAACACACATTCATAGCTTAAGCCTTCTTTGAATCATTGAAAAGAAGAGATTTTAAAAAAAACTTGTATTTGTGAGTAAAGACAGAATGTTAATGTACCAATGCCTCACTTACTTGGTTGCATTGAGAGTTGTATAACTTGATGACATAGAACATAGAATGTTTTGTTCAGAAGGCTCCCCTTAAGGTTCCTAGTATTATCAGTTCTCAAGGGTAGATATTCAGCTGTTTATTTCAACCCCCATCCAACTGAGTGATGCTGCCAAAGTTTTGTTCCTGCACTTAGAAGCCATTTGGGTTTGGATGGTCAAAAACAAACTTAAGCTCAGCCCTAGTGAGACCAAGTGGTTATGAGTATGTGAACTTTTCAGATTAAGGAACTTTCATTTCTAGTTCTACACAGAATGGCAATTCCCCAGGTAGAACTGGTGTACAAAAATTTGGACTGTCAACCTGTGTTTCAAGAGAGGGTGGGAGCTGTGATGAGGAAGGCATTTGCATAGATTCACCAGTTACACCTAGGCCTTGAAAAGGAGACCCTTCTCACAGTGACTTATGCTATTGTTATCTCATATATGGACCACTGCAGTATGGTCTATTTGTTTAATAACCATGTGACTCACTTATAATTTACATAATAATATGTAAAAATGAGTGTAAAATTGAATCCAATCACGGGTTGACTTGACTTTCAACTGCAATGACTTAATGGGCACAATTCTGGATTCAATTGTAGTTGTAATTCAAAGACTACCTGCATGTAAATATGAATATAACCTGCTTCTTGGGTTGAAATTTCTTTTTTCTTTCATGGTCACAGAAGCAGTTCTGAAAGAAGGAAAGAGAAATCAAGGGATGCAGCAAGATGTAGAAGAAGCAAAGAAACTGAAGTATTCTATGAGTTAGCCCATGAGCTACCATTGCCTCACAACATTAGCTCACATCTGGACAAAGCATCTATTATGAGGCTTGCAATCAGTTTCTTACGGACACACAAGCTGTTGTCATCAGGTATGAAAAAAATGTTTCAACTATAGTCAATTCAATTGTATTATCTGTTGATCCAGCAGCTCATCTTGTTTCCCATTTAAAGAGGATAGCCTAATCCTAGGAAATTACAATTTATTTAATTCATTTTCTCCTACATGAGCTGAAGGTCATCAAAGACTTGTGATCCTTTTGGCAGAAGCTTCTGATGGGTGATTTTACTTTTTAGCCTGCTAACAAATATAAAATGCTCTCTTCTATTGTGAACAACAGAAGATGTCCGATAGAGTGATTGCTGAAGTACATTTTGTGGTGGAAATGTTTTTCCCAACCTAGTTTTCTTCCCAAAAGCCCTTTGTCTGTGCCTCTGCTTTGTAGAACATTGTAGGAAGAGAGATGTGTTGGTTTATAATAGCCAAAAATAAGGGATCTGATGGCATCTTTTCAGACTAATGTATTTTATTAAAAGGCTTAATAAAAAAATTTAGTCTGAAAAGATGCCACCAGATTTCCACTGATTTTTGTCATGCACAAGTGAAGTTAGATTTCCTCGATCCAGATTTATTTATTTTTTATTTTTTATTTTTATGTTATTTTATTAGATTTATACCCCGCCTCACTTCCCCAGTCAGGGGGAACTCGAGGCGGCTAACAATAATTTAAAACAACCATGTATTGCAATATAAAAACATCTAAACCCACCATCCACACATTCACAAACATTCAGAAAACA
>JANHGC010009201.1:5487-15914 GCA_027560395.1 Boaedon fuliginosus
ACTTTGTTTTATTGGTTTCTCAAGAAGACAGGACAATTAGTTTGATGAGCTGCTAACAAGCTAAGCATTGTGCGAAGACCTCTGAACTAGGCAACGGCAAGGCCAGTCGTTCTGCACCTAACTAAAAACATACACATGAAAAACCAATTCAGAAGTCTGGGAAAAAGGGTTCTCGCCTGTCGCCTGAACAACGCTAAGGTGGCCGCCAGTCAAGTCTTGCTGGGGAGTAATAAGATAACTGAGGATGTTGCCGCACGAAAAAGAAGTTCTCCCCTTGAACGCAGACTGACACAATTGGATGCGAGTTGTAGAGCCCAAGTTTCTAATCCTAGAGCGATATTCTTCGGAAAGCATTTGACTCTTCCTTCTCTAGCTCAGGATGCAGAGTTTGGGCTTAACACCATACCGTGTGTTTTTGTGGATATCCTTTGGGCACAGCAGGAAGGCGCTCCCTTTTTTTTAAAAAAAAAAAGTGTTCTCAAGAGCTTTACTATCGCGTGTGTGTTAGATCTCTTTGAGATCTAGTCTTCCTGTCTTCCTATTACATCTGCTCCTTGGCTGGATCAAACAGAACGAAAGGTCCAGCGCGCTGTTTCTGGGCACGGCGGGAGGGGAAAATAAGAGTTTTCATTAGCACTATAAAGGGATCCAATAAATAAAGTGGGGGCTTGCGAGATTTATAAGGCCCTGGGGGAATTGTGGCTCACGGCCCCTACGGTTGGGTCAGAGTTGCACTTCGAAGGGTTGTGACGTGCGTCTGCTCTGCTCCCCTAGATGCCGTTAAGGTGTGTCACGGACGGGTGCTTGTGCACTGCCAGGCGGGCATCTCCCGATCGGCCACCATCTGTTTGGCGTACCTGATCATGAAGAAGCGAGTCAAGCTCGAGGAGGCCTTTGAGTTCGTCAAGCAACGGCGGAGCATCATCTCCCCAAACTTCAGCTTCATGGGCCAGCTGCTTCAGTTTGAGTCCCAAGTGCTGACCACCTCGTGCGCCGCGGAGGCCGCGAGCCCCTCGGGAACGCTAAGGGAGCGGGGGAAGAGCGCCTCGACGCCTACGTCGCAGTTCGTCTTCAGTTTCCCCGTCTCGGTGGCAGTGCATTCCACCTCCAGCAGCCTGCCTTATCTGCACAGCCCGATCACCACCTCTCCCACCTGCTAGAGTAAGCCTCCGGGGGCCACACCGAGGGGATGCCGAAGGATGGAATCCTACAGCCCCGCCGGCAATCGCTATAGGCAATAAAAAAAACACCCGTCCCCCCATTCCCCTACAGCCAAATGGAACGCACCAAAGACAGAGCAGTTACGGTCAACGTTGCAGCTAGAAGAGAGCCGAGGAGGGGGCGGGCGGGCAGTGGGTTCCGGCCTGTCCTTTCTGGGCCAGAAGTTTTACCTCATTTTCTAAAACTATATTATAAAATATAAAAAGCTTGAAGTTTTAAAAGTCCCGAGGACGTTTGTGGGGTTGTTGGGGAGGGAGAAGGCGAAACGAAAAGGCTCGCACGGGAGTTGAACATCCGGCTGCGCGTTGTGGTGAAATCTGAGCCAGCGCTCCCAATATTTTGGACTAGCAAGATTCCAGAATTTCCAGCCAGCGTGAACCTACGGTCTCCGAATAATGCGAGGGCGAGCAGGTTGGAGTACCTGTGTTTGCGTGAAGCGCCCGCTAGGGCAGGGCACATTTCCAAAAAGGATTGGGAAGAAGAAAAAGCTTTGGGTATTACGCGAGCAGAGTCTCTGCTTTTTTTTAATGGAAGCACCTTGTCTTTTTCAGGCTTCTGCAGGAGCAGCCGTTGCATTAAATCAAGGCCCTTCAAACTTGGCAAGTTTTTAAGACTGGTGGACTTCGACTCCCAGGATTCCCGAGCTAACATGACCGGAGGAGGAATTCTGGGAGTTGTGGTCCACCACTCAAGTTTGGAGACCCCTGGTCTTCCAACTTGGCAAGTTTAAGAC
Organism: Boaedon fuliginosus; assembly: GCA_027560395.1. Classification (NCBI taxonomy): domain Eukaryota; kingdom Metazoa; phylum Chordata; class Lepidosauria; order Squamata; family Lamprophiidae; genus Boaedon; species Boaedon fuliginosus. The sequence goes on from JANHGC010009201.1 coordinate 7,442, forward strand.
TGGTGGACTTCAACTCCCAGAATTCCTCAGCTGACATGACCGGAGGAGGAATTCTGGGAGTCCATCAGTCTTAAAGCTGTCAAGTTTGGAGACCCCTGCTCCAACTCAAGGATCTTCAAACTTGGCCAGTTTAAGACTGGTGAACTTCAACTCCCAGAATTCCTGAGGTAACATGACTGGAGGAGGAATTCTGGGAGTTGCGGTCCACCACTCTTAAACCGGTCAAGTTTGGAGACCCCTGGTCTAACTCGAGGGTCTTCAAACTTGGCAAGTTGAAGACTGGTGGATATCAACTCCCAGAATTCCTCAGCTGACATGACTGGAGGAGGAATTCTGGGAGTTGAAGTCCACCAGTCTGAAAGCCTGTCAGGTTTTGATCAGGCTGGCTTGAAGCCAGACTCGACGGGCCGCTTTTAACAAATGCAACGAGAAGCCTCGGGTTTACACAAGGTCCAAAACAAGGCGCCCGATCCGATTTTGAAATGTGCATGCGCCTAGTGCCTGCACCTGATCACCTTGTTATCAGCAGCCACCCCTGGGGGTTGGCTGTATTTTATTTAAAAGTGCCTGGTGTTTTTTTGGGGTGGGTGGGGGATTCTCGATTGGAATTTATAATGTATCCTAACTTAACGTCGCCTGTTTTGCGAAGCCGAGATTTTGCCGAAACAAAGGGGGGGAAAAGCATCGAAGGCTCGCTACGAAGGGGCTTTCAGATTCTTTCCATGTGTCCGAAACTTGATTTTAAAATAATTAAAATAATAATAATAATGGATTCGGATTTTTGAACATTAGTTTTTTTGAGACAACTTGGGGAAAAGCCAGCAAACCTGAAAACGCCTTTTTGGCTTCTCCCAGCTTTGGCCTCTTGAAGGCGACGTGACAAAAACAGGGATTGTTTCGTCCCTGCTTATAGTGGATTCTCGGTTCCCGATTATGCCCGGGATAACTCGATCGGCCCAAAGTTAGTGGCCCCTGTTGGGAAGGAAGCCTTTTGTGTCATCTGAATAACGGTCAACCGGTTTCCCTGACACAAATTGACAGACGTGTTGTTTCCCCTCTCCTGCACCCAACGCCGGGCAAAACCTCTGCATGCCAAGCGGTTGAGTGTCTTGAGACATCAACGGAAGAAAGGAGTTATCTTATTTAGGGGGGGCGAAGAGTAAAGATGGCTTCCAAGCCGCGTCCTCCAACCAGTGAGCTCCTGCAGACGCTCAAGTCTCATCAGCTCCCAAGTCCGTATAGCCAATTTTTTTTTAAGCATAATAGAAGCTGTCGGAATATTTGGCGAGAATCGGGCGTGCTGGCCCGGGAATCCTGGGAGTTGGAAGTCCACGCTTCATAAATTTGCCGCGGCTGAGCAACACTGCTCTGTAAAATTGATCCTTCAACGGTGGATCCTCAAGGAGGATGCAAATATTGCACTCTTCCCTCCCCAAGTAAGGTGGAAACTTGAAGACCTTGATAGCAACCTTAAGAGAAAGGTCAACGTAGGGAGATACTACCAGCCTGTAAGATTCCTAGATAGCAAGGATATGCCCTTGGGCTCAGATCAAACTCCTCCAATTTCCCGCTGAAGTCAATTTTAAGTAGGACTTTTGAGCAAAGCCTACAATTCCCACTGGGATTTAGCCCTCGTTTCTTTTTGAGGTATATCCTCACTCTTGGGCTAGGCTCCCCAATAAAAAGCACCTGGCCTTTCTCCATTCCCCTGCCCCAAATTGGCCCCATCACGTTATGCCAAAGAGACCCCCCCACCCCCATGAACCTTCTACGCTCAAGCTAAGTCTTTCAGAACGGAAGGGTTTTCATGTTTTGCTCCTTGATTATGTAGGTTGCGAAGAGTTTACTACAAAGAGATCTTTGACTTCCTTCAAGATGAGCTTGTTTTTTACTGTAGCGCGTCGGGTGCCTATGGATGTTGTGTTTTTCACAGGCAGGATCTTGCGGGTTCTGCTCCCCCCCTGGGTACAGTATGGGAAGTTTGCACACCCCCTTCGAACATGACTTGGCCTACCCTTCAGTCAAGGTTTTTGATACCAACCGCACCCAGCCCCGTTGTGTATATTTTATATAGGATGTCTAAAATGCATGTGTGGTGTTGTTTTTTTTAGATTGTGACTGTTTCTAATTTATTGCTTGATAATTTAGTTGAAATAAATTTTCAGCTGTGGTTACCTTTCGTAATGAAAATTAAAAAGGCTCGTCCGTTCTTTTTATTTTGCGTACTTAATGAGGGTTGCCATGTCCCAGAGTCATGTGGTCATTTTTTGCGACCTCCTGGACCAGCAAAATCAGCGAGGAAGGCAGATTCACTTAACAACTGTTACGAACTTAATTTGCAGTGACTCACTTAACGCCGGCAAGAAAGGCGGTGAAATGAAGCGAAACTTACTTCACTGTCCTGTTAAGTCGAGGGCTAAGTGGATTGGTTTTGCATTCAAACCAAAGCAGACTTTCCTACTATCGTTGAGATTTTTCCTATTTAAAATGGGATATACAAGTGGAGCCGTCCGGACCAGAGTTTATATAAAATGAGCAAACCAGGAGTACATCTGGCCAAGTATATAATGCACTAAAACACACGTTGGGTCTATCTGTGCAGAAGGGAATACGCTGAACAAAAGTCATTTTGAAGAGATGATGAAATAGCCAGGAAGGAAATCTCAAAGGCTACAATTATGACCAACACTACTACCAACTATTCCTGGAGAATCGTTCCATGATTAATAGGTCATAATAAAAGTGCAAATGTTCAAGTATTAAAAAAGAATTTATTGATGCTTTTCTGTCACTTAAGTACTATACGTCGGACATTACGTGAAAGCACAAGAAGAGCTAACTCAGTTGTTACATTGGCTTTATGCGAAATCCCATCACAATGTTGAATTAAGAGCTAATTTAACGCTTTAAGGGGGAAAAAAGGAACTTCTCAACTCGCAGACAGTGAAGAAACCGTACTGCGACTTCTTCCTATGTTCTTCTCTTCCCAAAAGAAATCAAGGACACAAGGCTAGCTACGCAAGCAAGTTACACAAGATTATTATTTTTTAAAATGCAACACTAGTACTTTATAACGTCTGTGAAAATAAATGAGATGTCACGATGATCTAAAGCGATAATTGGTTTTCGCAGAGGCCATCAACCTACATAAACGAAGTCACCAATTCTGCAAACCTGCTGGAAGTCTTGAAGACATTACAAATAAATTAAAAAAAAAACAACTATTGAAATTGCACTATAAACAAAGACTTTAAAACCTTTTTACCAGTAACTATTTTTTTCCGCAGAACCAGTATCCCAAAAAAAGCATCTACTTGGTTCAGTAAATTACAAAAAGGGTGGTCAGTGATGCGTATTTTGTTCTTGTTATTTTACTTCAAACCTACAGACTAAAAAAGGGAACACGAACGGAAGACGGGAAAAGGAAAACGCGCCTCTATATTACGGCACAAACTTATGGAACGTTTCTGCTCCATTCTGCGCCTTTATAAACGGCTAAAAGACTTCGATACAATAGATGTCATCCAGCTACTTCTTTGAAAACTGTTCTGTTATTTAGTCGGCCTCATGTTTGCCCCCCTCTAATGAAGCACAAAGGAAAACTACATCGCAAAACTCGCGCAAAGCACAATTATGCATTTTGCTCTCAAGTCATTGACCTCTGGCACCAAGTATAAATTTTATAAATGGAACAAATACACGGTACAGGGTTGTGTTTTTCATAACCAACTGTTAACTGTTTGATCTAATTCTATTTTTTTTTTTAGTAATTTGGTATATTTTTTGGCATTATAGGAGGGAGTACCCAAGAAAGGAATTAACTCCAAATCCCTGCTTTCAAACCATAAGACATTTTGATTCTAGGATTATTTATTTTGATTTATAGGCCGCTCAACTCCGATAGGACTCCTATGAATTTTAGCTATGTTCGTTGTTCTCTCATAAAGTATTTGTCATCTTGAGTAGCTACGATATATGAACCCACCCAAGAAATGAAACCATGGTGGGCGAGTTTGTGCATTGTGCTACAATAATTTAAAAACGAACAACCCCCCCATTATGGCTTACAGTTGCATTTGAATTCTGGAAATGAGGTCTCCAGCAAGAACGGAAGTTCCCTTTGCATGCAGAGTTTATAATCTTGCTTAAAAAGAATCGACTGCAGGGGTTGGTAGAATGCCTGGTTAAAATTTTCGAGCTGCAATCAGATAGTGTTAAGGAAATACTAGCAATGTTAACTCTTCGATATTCGGTAGCAACTGTACGAACTAGGTAGTAAAATTGCGAGCGAAACCAGCATAAAACACGGTCACGGATAGCAATTCCATTGGCTTTGTTCCACACGTACAATCGCCCCTACGCAGACCCTACCCACGAAGCAAGACCTTTGGATCACCAGAATCACTGCGGTTATGAAGTGAGGCCTTCAAGGTGATGGGACTCCGTTAGTGGACTTGGCACGTTGGCTTCGTTCTCGTACATAGGAACTGGAATTCAAATGGTACATAATGCTTTATGCGGCTGTTGAGAAGATGCTTCAGCAGACTGCATTTGGTTCATTATTTATGCAGTTGTGTCTGAGTCACGCCAGGAGATGATCAGAGATGGTAGTCAGCCAGTTCTGACAGGTTCGGGAGAACCGGTAGGGATAATTTCGATTGGTTCAGAGAACTGGCAAATACCACCTCTGATTGGCCTTGCCCCTCCCAGGAGTCTCCACTCACCCCTATTTGGCTGCCAGGAGGCCTCAGGGAGGTTTTCTAGGCCAAAAACGGGGCGTGGGGAGGTGCGGCGGCTCACCCAGTCACATGACCGCATAGCCACGCCCACAGAACTGGTAGTTTAAAAATTTGAATCCCGCCGCTGCGCATGACAATATGCAGTTGTGGCTTGGGGGAAGGAACGAAGGGAAATAGCATTAAAATAAGAGCGATTAGAATGTCGTCTATGTACATCAAGTTGAAGGCAGATGTAAAAAAAATCAAATTTTCCAGAGGGACACATTTTAGTAGGAGTTGAAAATGTTTTGCCACCGAGGGAGAAAATCCTCCCACCATGCTGAGAGCAAATAAATAGCTGGTGATTTGCTGTCCTCCAAATCTCAGATCTTCTACCCACGGGTTGAGTCATCCCTGCATTTATTCAATTGATTCCATATATCGCGGAAGATCCATGAACTAACTACCGCTCCAGTTTTTCCCATTTTCCAAGCAGCGGAAATCCTTCCAATTGTTCTTTGTGACATTTCCCCACCTGAAAATGGCCTTCGTGGGACCGCTGCTTGGCCTACAGCGGGTTAAAAAAATAAAAGATATGAAAATACGCAGCCGCGCCGATTGGCCTGAACATCCTCCCCCGATTCAAGTCTGCGCATTACAATCACTCATTATACCGCTATCGGCGCATAGATCTCCTGTGAAATGGCGGCTTTTACCTGGAGATTCCAATCTGGTTTTTTCCCCCTCTCTTCATTCTAAAAACGGCAGCTGTGCATCTTCGGACAATAAAATGTTCTCTCGTATCTGTTTAATATTGTCGTTTGTCATTTCTGACATTGAGAGATAATGATCACAGAAGTGGAGGGGAAACACGTTACTACTGGAATATGACGGCAGAAAGCAATTCAAGATGCAATCCCAGGCGTTCAAGAATTCTGAGGATTATCTATATAAAAGAGAAGTGTGTGTTTGTATGTGCTCTATACAAACTTTCAGTCCTGCACCAATCTAGCTCAAACTTGGCAGATAGATAGGAAAGCGTAGTAAGATCGGCACTGTCGGGGTCTCCAAAGGGCAGGGGCCCTTTTTGCCTCCTTTTTTTGGGTGTGTGTGTGTGAAGAGGATACTTTTCAGTAATAAGCACCAACTCTCTACTACGCATGTGCAATTTCAAAATTAGGCGCCATTTTTAAACTGAGGTGGCACCGGCGTTCCGGGAGCCGCGGCGATCTTCCCGAAGCGGCTGCCACAATAAAAACGATGACCGTTCCCAAGATTCCTAGCACTTCCTAGCCTCTGCATCCGGTTTTCGAGGTTTGTCGAGGAAGATTTCACCCTCATTGAAATCAAAGGCGTGCGAAACATTTGAAACCAAAGACCCCGTGGTTTGGAAATCCCATAAAAACAGTCTTAAGAGATTATATTCGTAAATATACCGTTTCCGAATTGGTTGGGATTCCTAAAGAAAGATGCAATATATTTTCCATTTCAGAGTTACGAATAATAATATTCAGAGAATTCGGAGGCGTCAATGGATGGGAATTTTAAAATATGCGGTATTTTTCAACTGATGGCTATTTTAAATATCTTTCCCCCCCCCCCACTTTTATCCTCCAGTTTATGATAATAGTCTGTTGAGAGAGCAACTGTGAGGCCACCCCATCCTTTGTTTCTTGTATGAAACAGCTAACTTGGAGAAAAAGCCAAATCCTACATCTATTTGTTTTTGTAAACCCCAGCAACAAACAAGCAGAAAGTAGCTATCAGCTTACCCAATCTCTCTTTTCTCCTCCTCCTCACAGTGGCATGGGATACTAGCCAAAGACGTTATTGTAGCTGCAACCCCCATTTCCCAACTCCCAGGATTGCAAATTAAAAAAAAAATAATGCTCGACAGATTATTCACCAATTTATATTTATAGGTTAGGTACCTAAACATGGAATACAACCAATGTGTTGTTGCAAATACATACATCATATAAACATATTCATCAAGGAATTGGCTGTAGGGTTCCTTTCGAAACTCGGATGGCGCTGCGAGCAGATTTCCTGCTATTTGTACTAGGCGTAACCATTACAAAGGATCGAGGGAGGGGGTACTTAAAAATTCCTAATGATGGTTACAAGCGCTAGAATCAAACCCACATACTGTAGATAATGCTCTATGGTTATATCCAACATTGTACTGTGACGTTAAGCCCGTCAACATTGTAATTTCTGAAAAAGCCTCAACCTATACTGTACATCGCTCTCGAGAGTGGGACAAGACCAATGAATGGCACTCTACTTGTGGCATCTTCTCATCTCTTGACGTAGCTGGGATTTTTTTCCCCACCCCAGTGGGTTGAAGGAAGCCCCCTGTGTAGTCGATTTAAGGCTAACCCCATTTTTGTTACTCGGAGGACTGTGCGCATGTATGACCAAAGCACTTGTCAGGTTTTCTATTCAGAACGTATCGAGAGAGAATCTACCGCGTGTAGTAGTTTAAGTCGTATTCCCAAAGAAATATGTCTCAGAATCAAGTGTACAAGTCCTTTGCAGCAATTCCCAACCCCTGTACGTGGGAACCATTAACTGTTTCGTTACACTGAATGACATTAAATGCTACGTTTCCATTTTTGGGGGGGTGGGGATGCCCCTTATTTAGGCTTTTAGATCTCTGAAGACTTGAGTGCGTGTAAGACTTGAGTCCAAAAGTCTGACCAGAAAGGAGTAACCAAAAAAAAATAAATCACATTACTACAAGACACCAAGTAACTAAAAACGGAATTCCTCGGACAGCACCTTTTAGTCTAGACACGAGACATGTTACAAAACAGGAGCAAGGTGAGATTCTCGGGGAGTTTAGGATTTAAATTGCCCGTCAGATTAACCACCACACTGGAGGCAAGAAGACAACCACAGAAATCAATATTCTCTCTCATGGAAGAAAAAGAACAGTAGGCTTTCACATCGTGGAAAAACAGCCGAGTATCCATGTCCACGTGACATCGTCGAAATGCCGATTTTTTCCCCTTGCGTCTATTCGCGATGTAACCCCAGTTGGCATGTTGCCCGGAGCTGTGCTTAGAAGCAGAGGTTGCTAAATGAATTGTCCATCATCTTGGATCCTTGGATATTTGTTTTAGAAGTAAATAATCTTGGTGAGCTTTGGGCCTTACTTAGGGCACCCCGTGCCGGGGAAGCCCAGGCAGATTGAGGGATCTCGAACCGCAGAAGCAAAACGGGAAGATTCCCAGCAAGTTACCGTCTCCTGGATGCTGAATCTGACCAACGTTTCCACGATTTTCCTTGTAAACTGTACGTTATTCTAATATGTATTAGGTATATATATATTTTTTCCTAATATATATTAGAAATGCCTTTGGAGGAAGATTTTTGGTAGTGGCTTTGTTCCATCAGGTTAAGACCATTCATTGCTCATTTCCAAGCAGACGCCGGAAGGTTTCGTAATTTAACGCCTTTACTTTCAAGGAACAAAAAACATCCGCGGAAGAACTATGTCATAAGCAAACTCTCTTGGGCTTATTTTAATTACCAAAGGTTTCGCAAAGCAACATTGCAGGGTCTCCCCGTTATATATTCTACTTGTAAGATCTCTACTACCCCTTGTTTTTCCCCTGAAAGTTGTCGGGTTGTTTAAAAATAATGTACCGGGGAAGGCTGGGTAGATTTTTTGATATTATATTAATGATGATATGTAAGTGGATTCGCCACAATCTGGGGGGGGGGGGGATGAATTTTATGGTTAGAAA
>JANHGC010009206.1:0-12914 GCA_027560395.1 Boaedon fuliginosus
ATTCTATTCTATTCTATTCTATTCTATTCTATTCTATTCTATTCCATTCCATTCCATTCCATTCCATTCCATTCTATGTAAGTATCTGTCTGTCGCATTCAATCACATATATAGTAATCTATCATATATTGATAGAATTAATTATGAAGGATTATATCTGGAAAATATGATTTCTCACCTATGCCCTCCGATTGAAAAATAAACATGCTGCTCATATTACTGTGCATTTACTCATTAAAAACCAATTAAAGGATATTTAAAAGTCTGGTATCTATTTGTTTTAAATTTCTACTTTTGGAACCAGTCTTGAAAGTATGCTGACATCAAGTCATGAAGCCAAACCTAGCACTTTGGATTGCATCTAGAAATTTATTGCTACCCAATGCAGGGCTCACAGAATGGCAATAAACACCAGTCAACATATTTGCCATTGCCATGGGGAGGGTAGTTTCTTGGATTTATAAAGCTGTTAACATATTGTGGGAAGGGATGTTGGCAGCAGCCTTGAAGGAGGCAGTGATAGGTACACTTTCACCTTTAACTGTTCCTTCTGGCTAATCCCCTGAAATTCTCTGGCATCACCATTAAGGTTCTTTGCTCCAGTGGTATCCTTTATGAGATAGCACTGTCCCTAAAAAGCAGGTCCATGACTTGGGGATCTTCCAGGTTGGGATTAGAATGATCTAATTGCAAACTCTAGCCTCCTATTAGAACAGCATGGCCTTCTCTGAGATTCAGCTGGTGGTGCATCAACTATGGCTGTACCTGGGGCAAGAAGATCTTGCTACAGTGATCCATGTCCTTGTCATCATACATTTAGACTACTGCAACACAGGGCTGTCTTTTAAGAAGCTGGAAAATTACATCTGTGCTGTGGGCACTGCATAGGTTATACCCTATCAATAGTGCTGATGCTAAGGTGGAAAACCTACATGGTTTGGCACCAAATTATCTCCAAGACCTCATTCTACTATTGGAATTGGCCTGGCCAGTTCAGTCTAACCATGAGAAGATACTAGTGGATTTCCACTTTAGGGAGGTGAGGAAGACTGTGGCTTGAAGGAACTGATCTTCAGTGGCAGCACTGGTCCTTCGTAAAGATGTTGCATTGGAAATCAGGGTACTTCAGCTTTGACTGCTTTCCAGAATCATCTCCAAACACATGAATTAATTGATTTCCCCCCCGAAAACACCGAATCCTATTTCTCACTAAAGTAATTTACAAATATAATTAGCATACAGATGCAAAAATAGCTGAGTAACCTATAACATCTTTATAACTTTAAATATCCTTAAAATGCTTGTGCTTTTTAATTTTTTCTTGGCTTTTGAGCATTACAATAGCCTCTGAAGATACAGAAGTGTTTTTTTTTTAAGAAATTGAAATAATCAATATCTACTTGGTGTTTTCAGAACCTCTCTGAAATTGCAATGATATCAGTAGAACATGAGCTGTTGGCATGGGAAAAGAGTCTTAAGTACAGTGGCCTTGGATAACTTCATATAAAAGTCAGAAAGAGGTCTTTGGACCTTACTTCTGTTTAGATTTGTGCACCCTGAAATATTTGCTGGGTAAAACATTACATATAGTATTGAAAAACCAGTTGAAGTGGGGGTATTACTTATTTAATGATGCTAATTGGGGCTGGAAACTCTGATATGAAGCAAAGTGATCATAAGTCAAAAAACTATGCTGCTTAGTGACAGCAGTTCCAGGAGTCCTGGTTGCATTGTTAAGTGAGGACCATGCACTCTTTAAGCAAGGTTGTTACATGACTGCAGCTGACACTGTGATGGCCATAAGAATATTCAGCATATCCAAAAACAATTTGTAAACAGGGGTCCTTGGTGTTCTCTGTGCTTGGTTGTTTTCTTGCAAACGTTTCATTACTGATGATGATGTTACCTAGGTTGCATAATGAAATGTTTGCAAGAAAAAAACCAAGTGCAGAAAGCACCAAGGAACTCTAGTTTCTCCCTTGAGCTGCAAATATTCTCCTTTATTAATTTAAAATCAACTTGCACCTAAAGTCTGAATGTGGGGAAGCAAGATTTTAACAAATCTGGGAGCCAGGGTGATCAAGGTTTCAATGTTCTTGCCATGGCTTTATGCAAAACAGGTTATTTTAAAAAAATAAAATAAAAGCAGTATTTTGGAGAATGATAAAAATCCCTAGATGAGCTATGGTGTAATGTAAAAACATGAAAAAATATGATACTTTCAGAAATTCATGAGTTGCCTGAATGGGATGAGATCATGGTATGTGTTTGGGAGAGAATCCTTGTTACAAGTACTGAATCCCTAAAAACAACGCTTAGGCTCTACTAGTATTTAAAATTCATAAACTACAATCAATAAAATATCAATTCATTAAAACAGCCAATAAAATATAAATTGATAACCAATATGAAAATCCCAAATCACATTCAACCACAGAGAAAGCCTTGAAAACCCTGGATTTTTTATTGTCAGTGAAAAATTATCCAAAATAGACATAGTTTAACATTCTAAAACATGGGTGTCAAACTCGCGGCCAGATGTGTCATGCACGGGCCACCCCTACCCCCGTTTTAGCAAAGGGGGGGGGGGAAGTCACAATGCATCAAATGATAACAATGTGATGTCACGGGTTTGACACCCCTGTTCTAGAATATGGAGGCCATTGCAAACAATGTCTGGCTTTGTATTCTTACAACATTACAACTAGGAAGCAGAAAAAGCAAAGGAACTGACTAGTGAATTTAAACTACAGTTAGAAAAGACTAAAATAGTATATATCCTGTACTTTGTGATTTTTGATATCATGATATGGTGCATACATTTGGGAAATCTAAAGAATAACTTGTTTTATATGACTTTAAAAACTCAGCACATTGATTGAAGTGAGTTGAATAACTGGTAATCATACCTTATACATAACAATGTTACTTTCTGAATTGTTTTCCCACTTTCCCTTTCTAAAAACGGATGGAACATTTAAAAAAGCTAAAGAAAGCCATGTTTTGTATGTTTTACTATTAAAGGCTAAGAAAAAAAATACACACAGCTGAGGCAATTCCAGATTTGTGCATTGGGTCCAGATGAAGCTTAACTTAAATTGAGTTTGTAGGAATTCTGAGATGAGTTGAGGTAGTTCAGAATAGTTTGCTAATTTAACTGAAGTGAAATTATTTACTTGATCTAATTCAAATTCTTTCTGTGTGATTGCAAACTATTGCTCCAGATCTCTTTGGCATTCTAACTGATTTTGCCACAGCAGCTTTGTTACTTGTGTGAAACCCCATGGCAACAAGGGAAATATTGGGTGCAGTGTTTTCAGTATCTCCAGTCAGATCAGAATACTCAACTCACTCTCAGTCATTCCAACACTGCCCTTCCAAAATAATGGGAAAGATGAAGTGATTTGGGGAGAAGAATCCTTCATTTTTCCATATCTTCTAATAATTATTTTGTCTCTCATCCTAAGCCTTGACTTTTGCAATATATTTATCACATATATTTATATTTGTATGTATATACCGTGTTTCCCTGAAAATAAGACCCTGTCTTATATTTTTTTTGCCACCAAAAAAGGCACCAGATCTTATTTTCAGGGGACATCATCCACTGACTAATCTATTAGTTAAGGGCACATGTATATTGGGTGCATGTGTAAAAATCAAGTTAGGCCTTACTTTCAGGGGAGGTCATATTTTCAGGGAAACAGTTCAACCTTACACCATTTCAGATAAATAGATGTCCAATTTCTTCTTTAAAATTTCCAGTATTGGAGAACCCACAACTTCCGAAGGCAAGCCATTCCATTAGTTGATTGCTCTCACCGTTAGGACTTTCTCCTTCATTCTAGGTTGCTTCTCTCCTTTATTAATTTCCAGCATTGTTTCTTGTCTTGCTAGACTCTTGCGAGTCCCTCGGACTGCAAGGTGATCAAACCGATCAGTCCTAGAGGAGTTCAACCCTGACTGCTCTTTAGGAGGCCAGATCCTGCAGATGAAACTCAAATACTTTGGCCACCTTATGAGAAGGAAGGACTCACTGGAGAAGAGCTTAATGCTGGGAGTGAATGAGGGCCAAAGAAGAAGGGGACGACCGAGAATGAGGTGGCTGGATGGAGTCACTGAAGCAGTCGGCAGGAGTTTAAATGGACTCCGGGGGATGGTAGACGACAGGAAGGCCTGGAGAAACATTGTCCATGGGGTCATGATGGGTCGGACACAACTTCGCAACAAACAACAAAGAAATTGATTTAATAGCTCACTGATTTTATTGAAAAGACCTGTGAGTGAAATCTCATATCTTTCTGCTTGAACCTTGACAATGAACTGCACGGTATTCTGGAAAGAGTATTGTAATTCCTAGTGACTATCTGTCTCTTCCTTCATAAGAATCTACTATAGTGAAATGAGGCATCCTAGGGTGGTCTTGGCTATAAATTTCATCATACTTTGATATCATACTTTAAAACATTGATTTTAAATGGTTCGTTTTTCAAAACCCTGCTCATTCTTTCCTAACTGTCTAGTGTTGCTGAAACTTGGAAAATATAGTCTAGCCTTCTGAGTTGTTTCCAGGATAGTGAGAGGATAAAATCCCATCTACTTAAATCATACTTCAAAACTGGGAAAGAAACCAGAACAGGTTGCCGCCGGAATGACCTTGGACAGAACTGATAATTTATGAAAAACCAGATACCATTCTTGGTTGGTTTTTTTGCACTGTAGATAATTACTATTGTGGATTGTGGATGTTTTATTGGAAAGTGCTCCTCCTCAACAACAACAGACAAGTTTGAATAACACAAAAAAGACTACTGACATCTGTGAGTCACAAGCTCCATATGTTTCTTCAGGGGGGAAAAAAACCTGAAAAGTGGCTGCAGCCAATACTTTGTTTAGATGTGTACAGTATTTGGCTGCCTAGAAAAATGTAAAACAGGAGCTTTGGAGTTGACTGTGTCTTTCAAGAGTGGGCGTTAGAGCTGATAGCTCTACCAGTACTTTGTGTTTATCCGGCTACATTCTTCCGACAGCTATTTTGTACTTCAGAAATCCAGCCCACACACTCATTTTTTGACAGCACAAATTGTCAAACCTTCAACATGTCAACATTCCAGACATGCCCACAAGCCTTCATCTAGAAAGCCTGAAGACCCTGCTCTGCAGTGACTGGCAGCAACTGGCTGAGACGTCTTCTCCATCTATTCCTAAGAATGCCAATAATAGAACCTGGATCCTTCTTCACTCAAAGCATATAGTATACTTTCAGTCTGCAGCCTTCTCCTCCACCTCCCTCCCCAGCTATCACTATGTATTTTGTGGAAATAAGTCTTTCTCTACTTTTAACTATCACAGCATTTCTCTGTACATCAAATAGTCACTTGCCCTAGTCTACCTGCCCTGTATCAATGGGGAATAAAATATCGTGGTGTTTATATGCAAACTATTAAACATATTGTGCAAGATTGCTAATGGCATGCCTTCTCTGATTCACTAGAAGATTTGCACAAAGCAACATCAGAGGCAATTGCATGGTTTGCTGAATTCCAGTTGTATGCCATAACCCCAAAGACATTCTGGATATAATTATGTGGATTGTGTGCATATGTTTACTTACATACAGCAATCCTCATCATATTCATAATGATAATAATAATAACAACAGCAGCAACAACCCCCAATGAAGCACTACCTTGACGTGATTGTGGGGTCATGTGCTCTAGGGAAGATGAGAGCTATGCCAGAGGTTCTGGACAGGTCTCATCAGAGGAGTCAGACAAAGGGTGTCTCTCTTATTCAAAATATGGAGAGACATAAATTTCAGAAAGCCAGCTGGCTCGGACATTGCCCAGGTTGATAAGGTTCATGCCAGATTTTGCAGTTCCTGGATATCTGATGAACAATGGGCTACAGGACTCAGGACTGTTAGCTGAGCAACTAGGGCCAGCAGCTGAATAACTCCTGGAAGAAAAGGTGTTAACCCATAGCAAATATGCAATGATTGAATACAAATAGCTTTCATCCTGCAATGAGATATGCAACATCATCAAACATCTGCCTATCCCAGGTACTTGGAAAGGACTTGATAGGTAGACAAAAATGCCAAACCCAGTCTGAACATCTGGATGATTTCTAATAATGATAATGATAATAATGATAATGATCATCATCATCATCATCATCTTCATCATCATCATCTACCTACAGAAATCCTGCCCCCTCTAGTGTTCTTTGTAGCAAGTGAGAGATCCAATTGTATAAAATTTCTGAACTACATATAGAATTCTTCCTTCTTAGGAAATAGATACTTTATGTGGGTAGACCAAATTAAGTTGCAAATTGATGCTTCTTTATGAAGCTCATTGTAATTATAATCAGCATGTTAGGATTTTAGTGGAGCATGTTGTATGAAAACAATGCCATATTGGCCCCCAAGTGCTCTTGAACTCAACCTTGCCTCTGTACTTTTCCAGCTACCCAGGGATAAACACGGCAAACAGCCAAATGTATCTCCATATCATCTCCTGTGCTGAGCTCCAGCATCCAACTCATCAGCACAGCTGCAATACATAATGTAGCTACATTCTAAAGCCAAAGAGAATTCTGTATTAGTTTGATCAGGAAATGGTCTAAAAGAAAACACCCAGATAAATGTATTTTGTTTTGTTTAAAGTTGAGGTTTCTGGGAAGTCTTTAGAAAGCTGATTGGTCCAATGAGACCTCTCTGCTGTTGTATTTACCTTATTAATAAAACAAACAACAGAGATGAAAGATTGGCATATGAAGCTACTAAGTAGAACATGATCCCATGGATAAATGAATAGGTCTTGGAAATTCAACACAAATAATTCTATAATCCATGTGCTGGCATTTACATGATTGTACTGAAAATAACATAGCTGTTAACAAACTTATGTAATGATAAACTACATATATTGCTTCAAGATAAACATAACATTTTTAGCATCACCAGAAAAAAAATCATTTCCTAATCTCAAAAAAAAAAAAAAAAAAGCCATTAGGGTTAGGAAGAGATTTTCACATAGGCATACAAACATGTGTTTCCAAGCTGATAGTCAATAACAAAATAATATAAGATATTATAACATCAATAAATAGCTTTCATAGAATTATTGTCCATCTGTGGGTGGGTGGGGGGAGAGAGGGGAGAGAGAGAGGGAGCGAGGGAGGGAGAGAGAGAGAGAGAGAGAGAGAGAGAGAGAGATTGGTCTACTGGTTAAGACTCCAGGTTAGAAAGTGGAAAGCTGTGCGTTCAAATCCCACCTGCTGGATAACTTTGAGCCAGTCACTCTCTCTCAGCACAATCCACCTCACAGAATTGTTTTTATGGGGAAAATAGGAGGAGGAAGTGTGTTGTATATGTTTGCCACCTTGAGTTATTTATAAAAATAATAAAGGTGGGATACAAATAATAAAATATATTCAGAGATAGTTTTCACTGAGTTTCCATGTTCACTTCAGCTGAGAGGATTGTTTCACAAGTCTCTAGACAATTGCCTCTGACATTAGTTGAAAAACCCTGTTGAAGAATATACCATGATCAATAAATCACAAAAGTTGGATTCGCTCACCAGTGCTAAGCCAGATCCAAACAATACACATTATATATTCAGTTGGCATCAAAACTTCTACCATGCAGGAAAGCTGTAGAGCCCAGCACATGAATTTAGAGGCTGAGAAAACTGGGTCAGCAATCAAGGAGTGGGCACAAATACATACAGTACAAGGTTGCTGAGTTCAGGTGGAAGGTGCTTTTTGTTGACAAGAAGGCCCTAATTTGTTTCTTTACTTGTTAGAACTGACACAGAAAGGACTAAACTGCAATATGATCAAATAGCTGTGTGTTCTTAACTTGCTGCATGGACAAAGTGTACAGCAAAATATTTTGATATAATGCTTGCTGTTTTGTAAATCTCTTCAGATGTCCAAATTATTTCTCTTTTTCCCATGAATTGTGTAGCAGAGTTGCTTGATAATATCACTGGTCCTAGGAAAAACATTGATTTGTAGTAAATGAATATTGCTAAAACAGTTAATCAAGAAAGAAAAGTTCCTCTAAAAGACTAATGGGAGGAGGCATGGTTCATAAACTCACTCCACTCCAATACTCCTATAAAGACAGTGTCATTAAAAATCAATACAATAATTATTACGGTAATGCTTAATATCATTGTAAATGAATTCTGGCGGAGTTATTCATTTAGTCTAAAAATGGCAACTTTATATAATGATTTGTTATGAATTAAAACAAGGCTTCATTCCTTCTTGTTTCCTTTTTCTAGGCAGAGGTTCAGCTATGCTTTCTGGAAGCACAAAGAGATGCTGTTGAGCAGATGTCCTTAAAACTATACAGTGAGCAGTACAACAGTGGCAGCAATCGAAAGGAAGAATTTGCGGATATGTCAAAAGTTCACACAGTGGGAAGTAATGGGTAGGGAACTATTCTTTTTGTTGTTTTATTCTCAGTGATCTCTATCTTCTTTTTTAAAAACATGATCTTCTCTTCCTCACTTCTATGTTAGCCAGAAAATATGTTTCTTACTAAGCCAAAAGACAGGGAATCCATCATATTCTCTCTCTCTCTCTCTCTCTCTGTGTGTGTGTGTGTGTGCGTGTGTGTGTGTACTATATAACATCAGGCTGTTTCAATCCATTTCCCAAAATGACTTGATCACTGAACAGACAAACTAACCACAGCTGACCAA
Organism: Boaedon fuliginosus; assembly: GCA_027560395.1. Taxonomy (NCBI): domain Eukaryota; kingdom Metazoa; phylum Chordata; class Lepidosauria; order Squamata; family Lamprophiidae; genus Boaedon; species Boaedon fuliginosus. Next base: position 8,724 of record JANHGC010009206.1, read on the forward strand.
GTTTGTTTAAAGGTTTCATCCTGGAATGCAATGATTGGTATTATCAATGGTATCACCATTGGCATTGGTATCACCATTATTTTTATATTTTTACTTTGTTTTGTACCATTTGTACAAAAATGAGTACAAAATTGAACGAAACCCAGCATTTAGCCCAGCATCAAGCTAAATATCTGTCTTTCACGAACTTTTTTCCTCCAGCAATGGTCAATCTGATGTCTCCGCCAAATTGACAATTCAGGCATGTCAAAGATTACCTGATATAATCTGGTAATTAATTGTAATAATCACTGCTTCTAGTTGCAACGCAGTGCTGGTGACCTATGGGCCAATAGCTTTGAAGCAAAATGGGATTAATTATAGACAAAATAGAACTCGCTACATTATCAGGAACACCTAAGATATGTAGCAAAATGTAGCTTTTAAATTCAGCTCTGCCGTTTCCAAATAAGATGGCTATAATGTAATGGAAAATAGAAAATATATATTTATGTCATAGGACAGCCTTAATTTCTTCTGTGTGGAGTTTATTTATTCTAGGCCTGCTGAATTTCTTTACATCTACATTACAGTACAATATTGGACAGTGACCTGCTTTTTAACAGAGTTGTTATCCTCATCCTCTTTCAAATGTATGTGTATGAATGTATACATATGGGAATGTGTGTATATGATAGTACGTTAATATATTGGTGCCCTTAGCGTAGCTAGAAGTCATTTGCTCCTTTTTGTAAGTTGCAACCTCACTTGCATGTTTTAAAGGCACCAAAAAGAAAAAAAACTGTTATAATATCCATGCTGGACGTACATCCAGCATGGCTAAACTTATGGTTAAAATTACCCATATAATAAAGTTGCTTACTTCCAGCATGGACATCTATTGTTGCTATTCCAAATAAAGCTGTCTTTTGTAACTGAGAGATTGTGATTTTGTCAATGTTGATGGTATTCAAATGGTACTTCAAAAGTTTTGGAATTCTATCTAAGGCCACTCTTACTATTGTTACTGTCTTTGCTTTCTTAGCAATAGTTGTTCTACTTCAATTTTCAGATCTTTTTATTTTGTAATTTTCTCTAGTTCTTTCTCTATTTCACTGTCTCCAGGTACTTCCACAATCACTATCCAGACTTTTTTTTAATATTTCTTATCGACAATTATTAAGAGATGAGATGTTAAGTGGCAGTTGCTTGTCTGTTTGAATTCTAGAGGCCTAGACTTCTTTAACTTCTTCATTTTCTATTACTTTTTCTATTTTGTAATCCCACCAGTTCTTGTTTGTAGGCAAATATTATTTCTTGCAGATACTCCAATGCACCATTGTTGCTACTTTGTCATTCCAATCAGTGCAACCTATTCGCAGCAGCTAGTATTGTTATTATTATTATAGAATGATACTTTTATTGTCAGTATATGCATGTACCTTTTACCACTAGTTTGATATGCCAGTAGTTTGATGTGCGTAAAAGTAAATTTGCATGGAATGGCTATGTATCTTGAAAATCCTATCTATGCTTAAAAATTGAAAAATGCTATTGTTGTTTCCCTACACAAAACAGAAAGAAGAATGAATGTAAAATTTTTTTTAGGGAGATTAGTTTGTTCAACATGCTTCAGTAGTTTGAAAGTATAGAATAAGTTTTTTATAATAAAAAAATAAAAAAAAGAAAGTATAAAATAAGTAGCAGAAAGCCAACTTTGGGAAGTACAGTGTGTTACTATGTAAAGAGGACTATACAAACAACATTTTTCTCTTCAAAAAGTCATGATGAAATGAGTGAATAAGAGAAAGAAAATTGAATCTATGTTGATTTAGACAAATTTATGATGAAGTGAGTAGGCTTAAATGTTGTTTTGCACATATCTGAAATCAAAGGGAGATTTCTGAGGGAGTAAGATTGATATATGACAGGAATAATGCTGGTATGAGCATACATGAAATGTTTGCTGAATGATTCAACAAGTAAAAGCTGAAACAATATATCCTGGTGTTTAATGTATTTATTGATAAATGTATAATTGTAGTAAGAGCAATATATTACATATATAATAATGTGTCTACATTTTTATATGCAGATGATCTGTTATTGGCTAAGATCAAATTAATTTGCAGTAAATATTAGTCAGATTATTGTAGATGCAATAAGGATTATGATTCTGAACATTTGTGTATCAAAGACCAAATAAAATAGAATGAATGATTGCAGAATTAGAGCCAATAGATGAATTTATGAATCTTAGTAAAATGTTCCCTAATAGTGGAGAAAAAGATGGAGAAATTTGAGGTGTATAAATGCCAGTAGAAAGATAATCTATATCTATAAAAGAGAGGTGGGGTGTGGATGTTTGTATGTGCTTTATACAAACTTTCAGTTCTGCACCAATCTACCTCATACTTGCCAGATAGGTAGAAAAGTGTAGTAAGAAAAGTACTGTCGTGGTGTGCAAAGGATAGGAGTCCTTTTTATCCCTTTTTGGGGGGGGCAAAGAGGACATTCTTCAATAACAAGCAGCACTCCCTACTGAGCGTGTGCAGAACTGCTTCTCTCTATTGAGCATGTGTGGTTTTTAAACTGACTGAGGCACCATATTCAAACTTCTGAGGCGCCATGTTTTATACATATAAATTCCAGATTTTGTGGCAATGGGCTCAGTGGCAATGGACCCAAGATACACGGAGCAGCCCACCCCAAGTCAGGTCACCTACGATGTTGGGGGGGGCACGGGGGCTTAAGAAGGCCCACAAATGGCTGCAGCCCAGTGCCCCTGTCAAGCCCTGGCTGCCTTTCCTCAGAGCTGGCCTGTCTGTAGCCTAGAGCCCGGGCTGCCCTCGGTCCCGAGATGGCGTTGCTGGAGCAGAGATGTGGGAGGGGGTGCCAGGGGCTTAAGAAGGTCCATAAACTGGGAGGGGGCATCAGAGGCTTCAGAAGACCCGCAAAAACTGTAGCACAAATATACTTCTTTAAAAAAAAAACCTGAGCAAGGCCAGATAATCAGATAGTTAGGGAAATGAAGGCAAAATTCCTCCGCTTGGCAGGCCAGCCAGGTTTGTTCAAGAGAGGAACTGAATAACGTCTGATGCAGGCAAATGTCAGTCCATGATACATACACCCTGAGAGGTGGCCCAGCATGGGCCATTAAGTTCTGGGCAGGCTGGCTTGGGTTAGGGGCTCTTCCTTGCAGGAAGGAAGAGTTGACTCGAGTCTCTTGGGTTGTAGGGAGTCCCCATTTGATCAGATTGGATTCTGCTTCTGGGCACCTTGGTCCGTCCAATCATATATTCTTTAAATTGATGATTTATTGAGAATTAGTTGTATGGCAGTGCGTCCTCTGTGCTGATAGACAGAGCTAGTAGTTACGTTCAGTGGTCTGGGAGGAGAGCAGCATAGATATATTTTTGAGGCACATTTCTAGTGATTTCCAGGGATTAAAGGAGGCTACGTCAACAGCAGCTTGGCTGAAGCTGGACAGATTAAGGCAGAATTGTCGTGTAGATTTAGCTGAGCTTCTTTTAAATGCTCTAATCTTTGTTTCATAGCAGGCTGTATCCTCCGTAGTGCTTACATAAAGGAATTCTCTCCCAAAAAAATCTTGACTTTGAGAGGGTTAATATGTCTTCAGCTACAACTTGATTGCAGTGGCTCAAGGTTGTTGCTTTACTACCGTGTTTCCCCCAAAATAAGACCCTGTCTTATATTTTTGCCACACAAAAAAAGGCACCAGGTCTTACTTTGGGGGGATGTCATCCACTGACTAACCTATTAGTTACAGGTGCACGTATATTGGGTGCACGTGTAAAAATCAAGCCAGGTCTTACTTTCAGGGGAGGTTGTATTTTCAGGGAAACAGGGTACCTATCTTTGAAGTTAGTTCCACTGAGTTTTCTCCAAACACTTGTGATTTAAATGGGCTTGAATATTAGTAGCTCCAGTTGGTAGTTAGGCTGTTGGTTTTGAACTCAGCACTTGGAGCTCAAACCAACAGACTAACTGTGATTTAAGTTAGGCAGTTATGAAGGCTTACAGGTCAGTTGAGGGAGAGAAACGCCCCAAAGCTTTGGGCTGGAAAGATTTGAACAAATTCCCAGGTTTTTTTTTTCCTTTTTAACTCTTATGGGTAGTCCTCCACTTACATCTATTCATTTAGTGACCGTTCAAAGTCACAGTGGCACTGGAAAGGTGACCATTTTCCAT
>JANHGC010009206.1:20582-52184 GCA_027560395.1 Boaedon fuliginosus
TGTAAGCCGCCCAGAGTCCTTCGGGAATTGGGCAGCATAAAAATGTAATAAATAAAATAAATAAATAAATAAATAAAATAAAATAAATAAAAACCCAGTGTCCAAAAGTCAAAGATGTTTCCCTTCTTGGTACTTGCCCCAGATTGTATGAATTTTCCATAAGTGTGATGGCCATAAATCTGACCTTCACAATTGGTGGTTAACTATCTTAGAAAAGAGTCAGAATAAATTTCAGTTCCGTCTGAAATCTATTAGCCCTTTGACATTTTCAGTAAGCTGTTGTACTTCTAATTTAGAGAATATCTGAAGTCTTTTTCATTGTTCTTATTTTACATTAACCTCAACTCATTGTGAGCAGTAGATTTTCCTGAAAAATCTTTACAAATCTGGGTAACCTGTATATACTCTTCCTTGATGACATTTTTGGACTTTCTACTTTTGTGATAAAAAGTCAACATACATGGATTAGATTCATACCGATTTCCTACTTGGAATTTTTTGCAGCTGTCTCTTTTTAATCTCCAGTAGTTCAGTGAAAACTTAGACGTGCAACATTGTTGAATGTTCCACAACTGAAACATAATTTAATACATTCAGAATTAGCAAAGAAGGTGAAATTTACCTGTTTGATTAGAAAAGGGTCAACAACTGCATTTATCAGTGACTGGAAACCCCTTACGAATATTTTGGTGAAAAAGAAAGAAAGAAAAATGAACTTGTGATTTATAGGTTTGAAGATTAGAAAGGGTAGTTTATAGAAAGAAGGAAATAACAATTTAGCCTTAGAAAGAGAGAGCGGGGAGTAAAAATGTATAACTGCTGTCAAGGACCCATTTCTTTATAATCTTTTTCTGTTTTCTTTTTTCACAATTTACTGTTTTTTATTATTATTTTTTCTCTTATGAATTTTGTTAAAAAATTCTTTAATAACAATTAAACACATGCTGTACATAGCTATTGAACAGGAATGAGGCTGTGGGTTCTCAGGACAGGGAGCCAACCCTGGAATATTATAACCATCTCATGTGAAGGTTCCTACGGATTGGTATCAGATCAAGTTGATCCCCTGATGCCTTCCCTCATCCTTTGAAGGAGAAATTTATCAGCAAGACAAATGAGGAATTTCTTGTTAAAATGTTCTTGGTTGAGTTTATCTCCCAATAGATATCAGGGCAATTAAAGTCTCTGGTCACTATTACTTCATGGGTCTTTGAAAGGTCTGCATTTTGTTTTGGGAAAACATTATCCACATTATCTTCTTGGTTAAATAGTTGGCAGGACATACTTCTACATATTTAACCCAGTACATTCTTTCTACTTGTTGAAACCCATATGCTCTCCACAATGCTAAGTTTATTCCCTCAAATGTTGTGCAGAAATAAACCTACATACAAGTTCCTCATCTCCTAATGCACCATCTAGATCAGGGCTGTCAAACTCCTGCTTTATGATCTAATTCAAGGGATCCAGCTAATGACATATAACTGGGTAGACGATAATGATGATATTCATTCAGTCGTGTTACAACTCCTAACTGGTTCAGAGAGACTGAAATCAGGAAATGTATATTAAATTCACAGAGCAAGTAAACTGAGATAAAATGGCAAACACGTGTATCCATCCTGTGGGCCGCAAGCGTCACATGCTGGCCACGCCCATGCCCGGTTTAGCAAAGAGGAAAAAAGTCCAAGTAAGTCACGTGACGCTACCGTGACATGAGTTGGACTCTCCTGATCTAGATAGTCTGGGAGGTAATGCTAGGGAAGCAACCAATATTTTGTTGTCTGCTGATACCAATGAGCTGAGAAATGGTCTGGAAGCTAAATCTAGGCTGTTGTGTAGGTCATTTTCCAGGACCCACACAATAGCTTTCCCAGAAACATTACCTGTTCTACAAACAGGGCAATTAGGTTGAGCTGAGCTGAGTAAATTCTTTGCGTGGATTAGATAAGAGTGCCAACAAGTTAAATTTAAGATTTCTGAGGCACTGAAAATAGGTTTGGAAATACGCCAGGCTATAAAGGATGGGCTCCATTTGAATCAGAAGGATATCATACTGTTGGTGTGTAATATACATTTATGGTAGAGTAGCTTTTAAACTGATATTGAGCATGAAAGGCGGGAAACGGTTGTGATATGATGAGTACATATTTTAATCATATCTATATAACACATCCTAATAACCAGCAGATTCTGGGAAGTATAGACTACAAACACAAACTAAAAGAAACAAACTATACTTCACAATAAAAAAAGATCATTGGAAAGCAAAAACAAACTCAAAAACAAACCCAAAGGTTGATTGGAAAGAGGGCAAGGGGATGGGGGTGATTTTTCTAAGAAATAAGAATAATCAAGAAAACAGAGTTCATGTGGATAAATGTGCAGATCACAGAAAATCAAAAGGTGAGACTGTTTAGGAGTTTATATGCAAGTGTCTGGAACTTAAAGCCAAGGTGTAGGGTTAGAAAAAAAAATACCACAAACATTAGAGAAACATAGAATATTTCTCACCAAGAAATATTGATTTCAAGGAATACTGATTTCTCACCAAGTTTTGTAACAAGGGACCTGTTATAGCAATGCTCCCTTTTCATTTACAGGTCACTAAGTAGAGTGGGAAGACCGATAATAAGGGATCCATCTCTGACAGCCAAACTGCCGAGAATTTTGAAAGTCGTTATTCTATTACATCTGGAGAGCCTCAGGCATTTGTTTGTCTATTTGTTTGTTTCATTTAGAAACTGCCCATCTCCCTCACAGCGTGGCTCTGGGTGGTGTAAAATGTTAAAAACGTAAAAACTGAAGATAAAAAAAATTTAAAATAGAGGCAAGGATGGTTAAAAATTGATATTACATATTCATTTTGGTAGGACCCAGATGAAGGGCCTTCTCCCTGGTGGCTCCCTCTCCCTGGAACATCCTTTCCCCAGAGATTAGAATGGCTGCCACTGTGACACTCTTCCGGAAAGCGCTGAAGACCTGGTTCTGCCAGCAGGCCTGGGGAATGCAGAACGGGATGGAGCCCTTTAAATGACTTGTGTGTTGTCGCTGGGATGGGGAGCTTTATTTTATTATTCTCTTTTATTAGTTTTATTGTTTTATATATGAGGTTTTATATTCCTGCAAGCCGCCTTGAGTCACCATGTGTGAATAGGTAGCAATATAAATTTCCTAAAATAAAATAAAATAAAATAATGAAATGAAATAATTAAAAGGCAGGAAAATGGACTTCAGGGTGCTAACTTCATGGTTTAGAGTTGGCGATTCGGCTGCATAAAAACCTCCCTGCCACATTAGAGGTTTTAGTATTCTTCAGCAATAGGAACTATAAAGAGTGACAAAACCCCAAGTCTCATGCTGCATTTTTCATCCTGGCAGCAGTGAGACAAAGCTAGCAGTTGTTAACGTTCTCATGATGTTAAGCAAACCCTATCTGCACTGGCCCATGATACTGTTATATGCAGTGAGATCCCTCTGAAGCAGACCTGACTTTCCAGATGTTCACTGCTTGAGTGTCTGACCTTTGAAAATGTTTGGCAAGTATTTTTTCTGAGCAACACAATTATAATAGAGGAAATGACTATTGGAAACAATTATGATAGTTTATATGTTATGCATGACCCCAGTTATGTGACTCAGCATCTCTGATCTTAATTATTTTCTCATAAGAAAAACAGATTGTCTCTGAAGCTGATGGAGATTTAGCATATATTCAGATATATGACTTTACTTCTCTTCTGACTTATAAATAAGCAAGCATGTTTATAAATGTGTACTTTATGTACCTTTTTAAACCTTTCTGGAACTGAACTTGTATCTGTGAATCTTTCTCATGGAGCTAGATTGTGCACAACAGGCAGAACAACAGTTCTGTGCAGAGCAAATGAGCAAGAATCATGTGCGATCATGAACAGACTTATTAGTCAATTCTTCAGAAGAATTAGTTAATTCTTCAAAAAGTATATAGGCCCACGTCATAACCTTCCTACTCCATTTCAGGGGTAGAAGAGAAAACAGAAAAGAAGTGGTTTGTGTTGTAAAAGCTTAAAATAAAATGAAACATCTGTTTGGCAAAATGCCAATGTTATAAATAAGTCTCAGAGCATTGATATTCACCCCACTCAATGCATATGGTTCCTCTTTCTCCTTGTTAGCATCAAGAAACAGTCCCATAGAGCATTAGGTTGCTTTGGAAAAGCAGGCCAAAAAAAAATCTTGGAACTGATTATGGGAAAATACCTTTATGGACACAGAAGGGTCAGGCAGAGAGAATGTCTGCTGATATACATGAGAATGCAGCAGAGAACAGGAGCCAAGTGCTGGATTAATCTCTAGAAAACACAGTAGCTGATATTTCAGTCATATATATTATGACGTGTAGGTGTGTGCTTATGTACATTGTATACAAGTTTACATGCAAATTTCTACTATTATTTGAAGCTCTTGTGCCATTTTTTAATTTTAGCACCAAAACTCTTTCCATATCTTTTTTTCCCTTAACTCTAGCATAAAGTTGAGAAAATGGCTTCTTAAATTCCATTCACAGATCTGTATAAATTAATGCTATTATGGGCTGCTCTTTCTGCTAACTTGCATTTATGCAGCATCCTGAGGTAGATCAAGCTTTAGCAGTGGCAGGCAGGCACCCAGTTGGGCTATCATGAACAGCAAACATTTCTTTCATTTCCCAGTCAGAAAAAAGGAGATTTGCACACTAACAATATGAATAACTTTAGTTGGTGGACTGAACTAGAAAGCAAAACTCTGGCCCAAAATTCAGCATTAGCATAGTTTTCACTTGCATTGCCTGTTTCTTCCTTTAGAACGTAGACTGTATCCTCCCAACTTGAGCCAAATCTCTTGGGACAAGTGCTTGTCATTGTTAATTTCTCCAAGTGGAAGCAATCTGGAACATTCCTGAGTCATAAGGGCCCATGTTGAAAACATGGGATAAAGTTAGTATTAACAACTGGTACACTGAGACAGTTAGTCATAGTTTCCATAGTAACTGTTCTTTGCCAGCTAACAAAATCTTTTCTCCACATTAGAGTCAAAAATCTACCTGGACATTTCCACATCTAGGAAAAGAAACTGTAGGCACCAGCCCTTAGTGTATTGGGGAAGGAAAGGGGAAGGACTAAAACAATTTTAAAACCTGGCAACTAACCATGTTTCATAACTTGAAAAAGTCCCTGCCTTCTAATCTCAGCTACATAATTAGTTTATTCTTCCAGTAAAAAAGGTGATTTTTCTTCTAACATTTATAAAAGAAAATATCTTCAGCATTTTAAAAGCACATTTTTTTAAACTTATTTTATTTTGGAATAGGTTATTTCATGTTATTTGCATATGAGATGATTTAAGGTTTAATTTTAATAGGAATGCCCTTTTATCAATTCACGGCATATAATCTGGAACAGACTTCTTCAACCTGGTATTTTCCAGATGTGTTAAGATGGTAACTCCACAAACCCCTTATCAGCATGCATCTGAAGAATACTGGGTTAGGGTTGTTCTATAACAGAGGTGTTAAACTCAAGGCCCAGGGATCCAGCCCACGGAGTACTTAGATCTGGCCTGTGGGGCTGCCCTGGAAACAGCGAAGGACCGGGCCATGGTGCCTCTGCCAGCAAAAATGGAGCTCGGGAGGATCATGGGCAGCCTTTCCAAGCTCCATTTTCACTGGCAGAGAGTTGCAGAAGGCAGTTGCAGCCGAAAATGGTGCTTAGGAGCCCGTTTTCTCTGGCAGAGCACTTGGGCCACCATAGGCACCAACACGAGTGACATCAAGCTGGCCATGTCCACCCTGGCCATGCCCGTCCCGGTCTCCCAACGGCAAACAGAACCTGATGCGACCCTCAATGAAATCAAGTTTGACACCCCAGTTCTGAAGAAATGTTACAGTGGTAAGACAAAGATGCCTTGCTGCTTATATTTTATGTATTTATTCGATTTATATCCCGCCTCTCTTCACCCATTTGGGGAACTCGAGGCGGCATATTATTATTCTAATGAAAAAGAAAGCATTGTTTCAGGCATGCAGAACATTAACAATATAAACACACTAAGAGAACGTTAATAGAAGTACTAATTCTAGGGGATGGCTCCCCATACACCACCTCTCAGGTTTCTAATTTTTTTTTAAGAGCCATAACTATCAGAGGAGAACGCTGTAATCCCTCTCAGCCAAGGCTTCTGGTGGCCAGCTGTCCATGATTTTATTTCCCCCGTGTTTCTTATTTCTTTTGTACTCTGGTCTGTGACCGTAAATAAAACTATATATATTTATATAAGTCTCACATTACAATAATTCTTTTTTAAAATTTCTATATTAATCTGGACTTTGGAAAAGAGTATCTTTGATCCTATCTTTCATTTCATTTCATTGATGAACCTGCAGTTATGTTCTCCATGGTGTAAGCATGTTTGAGGTAAAACCTTGAATTCCTGCATCATAATGTGGAAAGGATAGGCCCATTAATAACTTCTCTAAGTCAAATATAGTATTTGTCACCAAAAAGCTTGCTTTTTCTTACTGGAGAGTTAAGTAACGGTGAATAATAAATAACATCACTACAGATCCATTATTTTTCAACCTGCTGTTGTCTGGAGGAAACAAAACAATCAGAGCCATAGGTTTATTAATGCTGTTCTACATTTCACAGATATCACAGAACATTTTCCACTGTCCCAGACAACTTTAAAACCAAAGATTTTATTGTAATTTTGTTTGCTTTTTAGTTCTCAAATCTGTTCCTACAAAACCTAAAACCCATGGAACTGGTCCAATGTAATTTGTTAAGGTCTAGTTTCTGAGTCCCCCAGAATATGCCTTTGTTTCCTTGCTACAACTGGAATAAGGAATCAATTGCTTCTAGAAAAGCCTACAGTTTGTTTGTTTGTTTGTTTGTTTGTTTGTTTATTTATTTATTTATTTATTTATTTGATTTATGCCCCGCCTCTCTTCCCCTGTCAAGACGAGGCTTTGTCACCTTACATTCTGTGTAAAATTAATATCTAAGTAGGAGGGGGTTTTGTTTACTTACTTAAATAATTACCAATCATCTCAGGGGGAAGGGCATTGAATTTGGCCTGTCATAGCATGAACTTTAATCCCATAGCTGGTTTCATTAGGAGGGTCAATGGATAATTGAAATAATATGGCCTCAGTGTCAATTTCACAGTGACTGGATCACAATCTCCTTTATTTTGTGGGTGCTATGGAAGGATAATAATCCAAATACTAACCAGTAACTATTAATAACCTAGTAATCCATTTGTCGTTAAGTGTTCATGGTTGTTATGATATGGGGAAAATATATCATTGTGTAATTGCCATTAGGAGCCTAATGATTAATGCTCTGTAATTATTAAATATTAACATAATGATATGTTTATTTTTTGGCTCATGGGTGAGATTACTAAGCCTTATTAGTTCCTTATGGAACTTCCTTTTTTATTGTTCTTACGTTCTATATATTTTTCCAGTAAATAAAGCTTGCACTTACCCAAAAGAAATCATAAAGAGATTACTATGCAATAATCAACAAACATAAGCATGCATTTGTAAAGAACAAATCTTGGAATGCTAATCTTATTGTGTATTTGATCATATAACTTCTTTAATAGATTATAGGAATGTTATAATAGACATAATATATCTTGATTTTATATCCTATGCATGCTCATTAGCAGGATAGTTAAAAGGATGATATTATATTTAAACTGATACTTAACTGACCTGAAATGTTTTCATTAATGGCTTTACCAAACTAGATTAAAGAAGGTGCCCCTAGGTTTAATTCTGGGTTTTCTACACTTCAATATTTCTTTAATGACTTGGATGAAGAAATGGTGAGAATGCTTGTGATATTTCCAAATCACACAAAACTGGGTGAGAGAGCTGATGTTCTAAAGAACAGAAATAATCTTGATCCAGGTAAACTGGAAAAATTAGCTGAAAGTAACCAAATGAACTATAACTGAGACAAGTGAAAGTTATTCAATAAAATAAAAATAAAAGGGATAAATATAGACTAGCTGGCTTGATCATGGTGACTATAAGATATTAGAATAGAAACTAAATATGCCAGCAATTTGATGTAGGTACAAAAATGTAAATGCAATTTTAGACTGTATAAATAGAGTATAATTTCAAAATCATGGGAACTAATCAATTTACTTTGTTTTAGATCATAGAAAATTGAGATGAAATGTTATAAAAAAATCCTTCTCAATCAGTGAAACCAAGGAGATGGTCTTTCTTTCACTAGATGTTCAGATAGAGGCCAGGCACCTTCTGTTTTTGATGAGGGTGCTTTAACTTGGATATCTGCTTGAATAGTCCTTTCCAAATCTATTATTATATGTCTCTGTGTTAATGCTCAAATGTTATTGTTCATAATTCATTGAAATCACTTTGTGATTTAATGATAAGGTATATGGAAATGAAAATGAAGAAGTATGTAATTTTATCCTTGTTTTTTTTAATCTAATTTCTTTTATTGAGGTATTGTATTTTTATACGGTTTTTATGCTTTTAGTTTTACACTGCTCAGAGTCATTCTGAAAGTGAGACGGGCACTACCTAAATTAGACAGATGATAGATAGATAGATAGATAGATAGATAGATAGATAGATAGATAGATCAGACAGACAGACAGACAGACAGACAGACAGACAGACAGACAGACAGACAGACTCACTCACTCACTCCGCAGATGGGCGGGATTTCTGAGAAGTGTAGTCTACCATATCTGGCAGATACAGAATTGCAAGTTTCCTCCCGGGCAAAAGCAAATTGTATTAATTATTATTATTAATTAATTGTATTAATTAATTTATTTATTAAACAAATTTATATGGCCACCCAACTGACACATGGTGACTCTGGGTGGTGTATAATAATTTACACACATACATACATAAACCCACCCCCTCCGCTCTGTGGCGGTGACAGAATAAACCACTTGATGGGCTCCATATCAACTGGGGTCCCCAGACAGAACCGTGTCTTCAGGGCTTTTTGGAAAAGTAACAAGATGGGAGCCAATGTTATCTCTGGGGGAGTATCCACGGGGAGGCAGCCACTACAGAGAAGGTCCTTCTTCTCAATCCCAACAGATATATTTCCTGAATAGATGGGACAATGTTTAGTGTATTACTTTATTATTTGCCCATTAAATATGCTGCTCTGAATACACCAGAAGTTGATGAGTAAATTGGATTCACCAACAACAACCAAAAATAAACACTTCTGAGGACCTTGTTCCTATCATATTTTAATTTGTAGTACAATCATATAAATTGCTAAATTGTCCAGGATAGATTATTGCTGAATTAAATCTATTACTTGTATAGGAATGAGCCTGTAGTGATGCATCATATGCTTAAGGCAGCAATCATTTGTGGGTAAATTATGTATTGTCTTTTCACTAGTAAAATGTATGAGGTTAGAGGATTTCGGTGCTTCTGAAGGTACAGCTCATTTTCTCCTCTGGGTGTGCTGCTGCTCTATGTGTCTCTTTCCCAGCTCTGTGAGATGCTGTGTCCTGAAGTGGATCAAACAAACCATGGTGAATGTTTCCCTCATTTGCATCACTTCTAGACAGCCCCTGTCGTAGTCTTTGCTGACAGGAAATCACTGTCTTTGTCACCTTTCTTCAGTGATCTCCTTTTGGCAGAGATGGTCCATGTGACCAGGATTAATCACAACAACAATTCTGGCTTAGAATTCAATGACATGTTTTGCTCTGTGCTCCAATAACAGTGTAGGCTGAAATCAGAAGAAGTGACTACATTAATTTCGGAGTGAAAAGATAATTAACACTTAAAGAGTAATGTTATAACTCATGAAGCTATAATTCAAATGCATGGGGAAAAATGTGTTCTGGTGCTGAAGTGCAGGGGAATGGACTAGTTCTCTGCTTTCTAGTTGGAAATAAACTTAAAATAATTTGGGAAACTGGATGTGGAGGAGGTGAAATATATTTGAAGAGAACAGTGAACAGAAGCTATAATACTTCAGTGTTTGAAACTGCAGCCTGAAGTATGCGTAAAGTGCTTACTTAGATGATATGAATAGGATACGGGCAAACAAAAGCAGCAGTGTGCTCGGAGAATGCTGTGCTTAAGGAGTTTCCTTGGCAACAGAAATGCAGTTCCAAAAGTAGACAGAACTTTCCTCAGAAAACATGCTATTAATAACAACCTTCCGGAACAACCTGGAACAATTTGACTACTTGGCGGTGATAATGCCAAGTGTTCTGCAAATTAATGTAACACAACAGTTATATGTTTTCTCTTGCCCATAATTCTTCTGGAGCTGAAGTCTGAGTTCTGTTCTGTTTGTGGGTATAAATGCACGAAGCCATTCCAAATGTTAGCAAAGTGAAAGAAAGCTGGTCGTTCAACAAATGCCCTCCCTGTATCATTTCATCTTGAATAACAGCTTTATCCAAATAGATGATTTTATTCTAATTAGGAGGACAAAAAAGCTTACATGCTTAGTGAAGCCAGCAGTGAGTGTAGTTTTCATTTTACCAATTTACAAATGGGTAGACAGTATTTTAACAGATCCAGGAAGGCTGAGGGAATTTAGTATACATTTATTCATTCCAACTGTTTATCAACTCTGTGTGTATCACTCTGTGTGTAAGCCTTAGACTTTTTAATATGCAAAAATATTTTTTTCTACAAACAAGAATATTGGCAACATTTCTTCTTATTTTCTGGCATGGTTGCCCTCTCTGTCCCACTGGTTGAGGGTGGCTTCTGAAGTTAACATTAACAGAAGCTGAAGTTAATCAGGCAGCCCCTGCATATTCTCGATAAGTCCAAGAGCCGGCAGAAAAGTATAAAATATGCTATCCATGCAGACTTTTCAAAATAGATCATGGTAGCTGTCTGCCAAGAGAATAAACTAATTTCAGATCTGCCTTGCCAAGTAGAATCATTAGAATTCTGTTAAAGGCCATAAGTTTACTAGACGGGAAAGGTATGCTGCTCTACTGCCTTGACCTTTCCTGAATCCTTAGATCTAAAGGTTAAAAGTAATCAATATCTCATTGTGCATCCTGGTAATAAGTAATAACCATCATGTTAAAATCTAAATGATTGCAGATCACACTTAAGCATGTTGACCCATTTGGGAGCCTTGTTTAATTGCAATCAGGATACTGATTATGGTTTGCTAATAAACTTTTAACCTAAATGGCAAAAATTGCAGCCTTTAGCTTTTTATGAAATATGACTTCAACCTGTAACACTGTACCAGAGCTTGTGTTGCACATTAAACAGCCAATTCCTCTGATAAAGACCTAAATACAGTTCGTGATTGTTTTTCATAAAAATGGGGAAAGGGTTTTGAAATATCAGAGATACTACTGTTACCCCCATGTTTACTTTTTCAGTATACACACCTTACTTTTATTATATATATTTAGCAAGATTATATAGGAACAGAAAGACTTCAGGGTCCATCACTAATTCTCAACTCAATCTATCTCACAAGATTGTCATGGAGAAAAATTGGATAAAGTCCTAGTACATATGCTACATTAAGATCCAAGAACAAAGGCAGAATATAAATCCAAGTACAGACAGATGTAACTGAAGATTTGTTGAGGATGTCAATGCCTGGATGTAGCCTGTGCATCTTCTAGTCAGAATGTGTATCAAGCTTTGAGTTTGTCAACAATGCAAAAGGAAAGATTCTGTGCATTGTTCCTTTTAAGGTTAGACCATTGGAAGGCAGTGAGTGAGGAGAGGTGATTAGGAAGGTATGGGAAGAAAAGCCCTAGAATAGCCTAATTATAACTTATCTCCTTCTTTCTTCTCTGTTTTATCAGTGATAATGTATAATGCTCTTTTTCCTTGATTGATCCTTGTGAACATCTTCTAATCAAGAAGCATGGTCCTGACTACATACAGTACATGTAGAAAATAAAAAAGAAATAGACAAGAAAGAATTAAACTGGGCCAAAGTGGTTTCTTCTTAGTTACCCAAATTCTTCATGAATCATTCATGACTTGTGTACTGGATTCTATCTTCCATGTTCCACATTCCACTGTTGTATTTTTCAATCTTTAGAATATAAGAGACACTGTAATACAAGAGTTGGCAATCACAATTACATTAGATAACTCTAAAAGGTGATTAGTCTAATTTATAGCAGACACATCTATCAGTAGCTATTAGTGACATGTTCAGGAATTATGCCATTGAGAATCAGATGGAGGACAGTATTACTGTTTTTCTGAAATCATCTGGTTTGCTAATGCTCCATTTTTCAATTTTATTTGCTCCTAGAAAGTATAGAAAGGTTTGATTTAAATATTCTTAAAATTTACATGTTGCTATAATAATAACATAGAAAGAGAAGGGTAAATAGTTCAGATAAAGATCAACTTTGAAAATCCTGGTCCCAATGGTCTCATACTATATCTGTTTCACACTATATTTGTGTTTGAATGCAAGAAAACAAATACATGTTTTTTCTCTCTCAGATTGTAAGTAAAAATAAGCTTTATTATTCAATGAGAAGAAAAACGATTAACTGATTCCAACTTTTCTTGCTGAAAACCTCCAAACTACCTTTTTTTGTGTAATGGGATGGATTTGTTTGACCTTCTTGACAGAGTGTCATTTTCAGCAAAATGAAATATGATATTTCATTGAATAAGTGTTTATTTATGTGATATTTCATTGAATCAGTGTTTGTTTGTGAAAATGAGATCTCCATGGAGATACTCTAAATCTATTGTTCAAAATACTGACAATGCAGCCTATAAATGTCTATTCAGCAATAAAGTCCCATAGAATTCAATCAGTCTTGCTCCATGATAAGTTCATTAAGCAAAGTTTGCCATCTGAAAATCATAACTTGTTTGATATTTCAGATATCAATTGCATAAAATATGCTAAATGCTATTGTCAGCCATCCTGGCATGTGAACAACACATATGCAAAGAACATCAAGTCAATCCCAATCACAAATTGAAGTTCATGTACATGCAGCTAATCTATGCATCTCTGGTCTTGAGTAGATGGATAGAAGGGATGCTGAAACTTTTAGAAAGAAATTGATTTGTTATGAGGTTATATTCTTGCCTCCCCACATGCACCGATTCTAATACAAAATGAACCATGGTGTGCTTACCAGGTTAAAGTAAGCTTGTTGCGTGTTAAGCATTTTATGTGATTACTAGACAACCTATGACCTTTCAGGTTATTCTTTCAGAGATATTTCTTTCCTTAAACAGAGAAACAGAATGATTACTGGCAGGCAAATTTCCTGACTTCTCCATTGATGTTGCTTGAGGGAAGCTAGCAACAAACATTAAAAATCATTCTTCTTCCTCTTTGACTGACCTGCAGAACTGCCTGCCACTTCACTTGGGGAGGGCGAACAAACAGACCAGTGGAATGTGAAAAAAACTGCACCCACACTCCCTATCCTGACAGGTCCCCAAGTGCCCGCAGGAAGGAAGACGGCTCACCTGTCGACTCTTGGCATGTTCCAGCTAGCCCTACCTCACAAGTAGGCATCCAATTGTTCCCTCATCCTTCTTTCACTGCCCACTGCCATTAAGAGAGTTTAAAATTGAGCCTTGGTTCCAAAGCAGTCAATCGCTGCCCACTTGCCATGCCTAGTCACCAGCTGATTGGGGACAGAGGCCAGATGGATATAGGAAAGAGGATGGGGAAACGGCCCTCTCATCACCTCTTGAACCACACAACTTCCTGATTTCTTGGAAGCAGCCACAATTTTCCTAAATTTCATTCCCATGGTCCCAATAGCCATTTTATTTGTCTTGATTCAATAACTGTTGCCCTATACCTTCTATTTTCACTGAATTGAAGATGACAAACAAAGAGACATGAGAGTTTGTATATTTATATATATATATCCTTTTGTACTTAAAACTGAAAAGAGAGTATTTAGTGACTACTTAAAAGAATATCAGATTCAAGAGAAAATACAGAAATGCAAAAATAAAAAAATATATATATTTTAAATGGCCCGCTTTTGACCTGATGCATTGACATTTATTGGTACTATCATTTGTAGAATTCCCAGTCAATAAATACTTGGATAAAAACTTTATTCCTTTATCACAAATGTGGACTTCAAGATAGAAATAACAAACATATTCTGACATATCTTAGTTCAGTTAAATAATAGCCAATAAAGGAGTTCTTTCATTATATCATTTTCTTCCTAAAGACTTATCTAGATTTTGATGATGATGATTAGAGATGCAAACTATAATGAATAACTACTTTAAATTCTTTCCAGAAATGAGCATTTTTGCAACTGCTGCTTGTTATGCAGAAATAAGGAAAATGGAGTTGGATTCCCTCACCTATATCAAATCACTATTAATATCAGACTAGCTTTCCCAGAGTTGTTTCCAGAAGTAGGTCAGCATCACTAATATAATTAATACCTTCTCTTTTTTTGTATTTTTGTAAATACTTTTACATAAAAGGAATGATTCAGTGTCCTTAAAAATATACCCTTACTTGGTGAATCACTGTTCAACCACTGTTCAACAAGTGGGGAATGATTTTGGACATTGTATAATTTGTATAAAAAATCTGATTTCTTGCTATAACTTTGAAGATGATCTGCTGATTAAAAGGACTTGTTCCTTAAATGTTTGTTTCGGTTATATATATTATAAACTTTTGATGCTTCAGAGCTGACAATGTTTTCCTTGTCTTTCAAATTAATTATTCATTTGACCACCAGGTGGCCTCCCACACTGCATTGTGTATTGTATAGTTCTGGTCTGGTTTTTAAAACTTTCATAATGCAATACTTATACAAATGTCTATTGCCTAGTGGAATTTCTTTGTGGGTGTCACATTGTAGAGTTTGCAATGTTAACTTCAGGCTCTAAATTTACATCAATTTCCTATCCATGGGAGTTATCTGGGGTAGCCTATTAATACTGTAATTCTTTGAAGTATTTCTATACAATTCTTAAGCTCCTGTTGGTTCAAATAAGTGAAATTATATACTGCTCAAATTTAGCTATCTTTGTTTTCTATTTCTTGGTCACTTTAAACATTACAAAGAAAACAAGTGCTCCTTCCCCCTGTTGTCTTAAAACTATCAGAAACAAACCACAAATGCATTAGTAACATCAGTTGTGCAGTTGTATTTTAAATGACTAATATTATTATTCTACTTAGCTCCAGGGGACAATGGAAAGCTATCTAATACCTAACTCCACGGTTTCAGATAAGAAATGGACACATCTCCTGGTCCATAACCTGGTTCCCTACCCTACTCCATTTATGCAGAAGAAGATGGATAAAAATTACATACAAATGCATTCAAACTTTTCCTATCATATCTGGTTTTGTGCAAGCACACATCCAAAGAAAAAGGTATGATTTCACCAGACAGATATTCAGGTGACATTGGCATAACACATTAAGATACCAAGCCTTTTCAGACGAAATGACATGTGGATGAGTCTTCTGGAACTTATCACATTCTGTGCCTAGCAAACCTTAATATATATTCACTCTTTTAAATCAGTAAAAAAATAATAATAAATGGAAAGTTGGGATGGTACAAACTAATACATAAGCATCCTGCAATAATTTTACAATAATATATTAGAGTCCACATAGGTTTCATGGCATGCTTAGAAAATGTAAATGACAGATGTCTGCAGCCCTATGTTTTAGAATGGGTCCATTTCAAATGAAAGAAAAAATACATTGAAATATCTACTAACAAACTGGGTGGTGAGAGGATACTCCCGGAGAAGCCTATCTGGCTAGACTTATGAGTAAATGAGAAATTTTGCAAGTAAGGAAGGCTTCACTATTGGACTGCAATGGGTTCTAAATGTCACTGTTAGAACCTTTGTTTCCAATCTAGCTGCAAGGTATCCTGGAATTTGATTCAGTGGGTCAGAATGCTAAACATTGTAGTCATTTTTCAGCAGTGACATGATTTTTTCACTTAATCTTGAGTAATTCTCTTCTTTGGGAAAATCCATATCAAAATTTTGAATTTAGTATTTAAAAGCCGTTAATGCAAGAAGGAGAGAGAGAGAAGGTTTTATGTTTCTGCAAAATGAAAATGCCTAATCCAAAATCTAGATTATATTTGAAGGTTTTGGTTGAATGTTTAGATAATTCCTTTGGATACATTTAGCCCAATACTCCAACACAATTATAACTGTAAGAAAATGTGTGCTTTAATATTGTTATATTTCATAGAGCTGCTAATGTATCATGAATAAGTCATTCCATAGCTTTCTGTGCAGACATGGAGTCACAAAGAAGATCTGTCAATAAAATAAAATAATTTTGCCTTGAAGAAGGTCTAAATACTTAAACATCAATTGAACCAGGTCCATGGGCTAGCATGGCTGTATGTTTATTTTATTGGCTTTTTCTTTAGAGGTTCCTTTCTCCCTTGCCCAGCAATTGTGTTAAGAAAAACTTACATTTACATAAGCCATGCAAATATATGCAGGTAATTTGAATACGGTATAGGGAATTTTGTATATGTGCTTGAAACATGCAAAACTAGCCTGTGTAATGGTTGAAAAATAGAGGTAATACTGTTTCCTTGTAATGTTTCCAATAAATTAATACAAACACTAAGATTTGTGGAATCTAACAATTTGATCCTCTGAGAACTTAAATTGCTTTTGTACTTTTTCTGCACTATTGTGCCCCTCCTGTCCAATTTATATGAATGTATGATTGTTGGTAAAGGTGAGAAGAAAACTGATTTGAAATATAAACAGACAACCTGGCCATATTATAAACTAACATATATAAAAATAAGGAACTGGAAAACTTATGTAATGCCTTAAATTTGTGCCAATAGTAGAGGCATTATTTGTGATTCATGAAGGAATAGATTAAAGTATGACAGATCCACTGAATCATTGACAATGCATTTATCTCTACCTATCATTACTTGATTCTTTTATTGTAATGGACCAGCACAGCTACTTGAGATGTTTGCTGAAATGAACACTTAGGAAAATGCACAAAGGAAGTAACTTTGATTTCATACATCTACAGTTACAGATACTATTTCCTGGCAGAATTCACCTGAACATAAAGGCGTGTTCTCTCTACCATATATTTCCAAACATGCAATACTGGATAAAAGTTAAATCATTACTTTCCTTCACATAAGTACTTTCCCAAGTTTGCTTGATATTAAAAAAATGTGAAGGTATTGATTGTGGTGTAGGAAGTCAAATACTGGTATGTGTACATAGACACAAATACATTACATATCATATATCACATATATCATATATTTATATATAAGGTTAACAGATAAATGTAGTCCTCATTTAACGACAATCACTTAGCAATTATTCAAAATACAAATGACCTCCCCAAAGCTACTGATGACCCATGTCCAAAGTTCCAACTATTTTTGTCAGTTAAGATAAATTTATTTATTTATTTATTTTGATTTATACCCCACCTCATTTCCCCGGTCAAAGGGAATTTGAGGCGGCTCGAGCAAAAATGAGCAAAAATATATAAAATGAAATAAAGACAATATGGGAACATCATTTGCTTCAAGCGTACAGCATCAAGAATAAAGCAGCAGTTCAAGATATCTAGTTAAAATCTATACTTATATAATGGAAAGAAAACATTTTAAAAATCAAGTTGCTGAATAACTACCATCAACTAGTAGATCCATGAGACCTATTCAGCTAAAAGTCACCGCAGATTTTGTAATGCAATGATGTAATCTTGGCTTTGTGTCATTTATATTCAACCTAATTTTTTTTTTCCTGAATAGGCAGGCTGACAACAATATTGTTCAGTGTTGGTTTTTATTTGGATTGCTTCCAAATTGTTCACATGCCTTCATTGAATCATATCATGCCTGCTTAAGTTTTCCCTGAATTCCTGCTTCCTCCTTGTCTCATATTTTATTTTGCTTTTAAAGCCTTGGTTATGTTTGTGAAACTAACTAGCCTGGCCACAAAATTAGGATGTATCTTGCAGAGTCCATTCATTTTACTTTTTGCATATTTTTCCTGAGGTCATGTCAAGGTTAGTTTGAATTCCATCCTACATTAAGACTTCTTTCACAGCTATTTAGCTCTGCAGCCTACTCCCCGCTGGGGTCTGCCCTTTGGGCACGTCAAAGCTTCAGACCTGACAAATCACACACAGATGAAGCTGTACAGGTTTTTTTTAACAGTTTCATCAGTAACATTTGCCTATACAATATTTTTTCTCAATATATTGAACTGCATTCTCTTGATTATGGCATCGGGAAAATGTATTCTGTATGCAAAAGCATTGTTCCATGAAGAAATTGCTAAATATGAGGCACTAGGCAGAACAACTAGTATTTACTCAGAGGCAAATATTTTAGAAATGAATGAATGTGTTTTCTGTTAGGTTCTATTAGATTTTAAAATCAGATATGCAAAATGAGCTGGGATATCCTTCGTTAAAATGCACTAAGTGACATTCTTGAGCAACCCACTATCTTCCAGCCCTCATTCAACTATTTGTATCCACAAATATGAATAATTCATTAATTAGTCTTTATGACTCTTCCAGATATTAATAGGGACTCATAAATTCTCATTATTGGTAGACGTGCGGTTTAATGATTGCCATGAGAAATATTTGAAAAAGTATTATTAAAAGTTTGTGAACAAGGTAACTTGTTGAATGAAAACAGCAATATTCAAATATGAACAGTTTATGTGTATAGCAGTTGAGATATTTTCTGCTCCCCACTTGGGCTACTGTAATTAACAATTACTTCTATGTATGTTTGTCCATTGAGTGTGTGTATGCGTGCATTTGCTTAAAAAGTATGTATCTCTGTCTCACTAGTATCGGCTTAATATTATATGTTCATAAGTATATATTTTTAAACATATGAATTTAGCAGACACGGTTTATATTTTATTCAATGCCTTTCCTACCTTTCAAGTAAAAAAAGTAACAATAAAGATAAAATAAGCAAGTTATTAAAATTCATTAATATACCATTAAAACAATAAACCTTACTTCAGCCATAAATCCATTTAGGAACAAATTAAAGGATGTTCAAGAAATTTGATCATACCTGCTTGACTTGGTATTATTTTTAAATATTTTTACTAAATTTTTAAAGTGTATTTTGTATATTGAGGTTTTTTTTATCAGCTTCTTAATTTGATATTTGTATTTTTTTTCTTCTGACTTTGGAAGCAATCTCAATATGAACATTAAGAGCCTGTTGTGATGAAAATCTCTTTGCTAGGATGGGAGTCAACCAGACAATTTTGGGAGGGATTTTTAAGGACTGAGAGCAACTAGCATGAAGACCTTGTTTCATGTTCCCACCAAATGTATTTGTGATAATGATAGGACAGAGAGAAGTGTGTATTACAGTAATTCAGACAAGAAGTAATTAAAACATAGGTCAAGGAATTGGACTGGGCATCTTGAGAAATGGATGCCCTTGACATACTTGCCTTAGATATGTAAATGTACCTCTGGCCATTATCAACATCTAACATCCCAATTAAGGGCTGAATGTTAGAATATATCTAAAATATGTTCATGCTTTCAAGCAGAAGTAAATTCTTGTTCTTGATTTCCTTTTCAAAGGAAACATTCTGGAATAGCAACAAGTTCACTGTGGAAGTGAAACACCCGAGCCCAACTACCATAGGCAATCTTTCCTACGGTAGTTGTTTCGTACATGAAATCACATGCAGAATAAGGTAAAGCTTAGTAGGTTTTAGAATAGCTTAATTTAGTTTAGTTTATTTTAGTTCAGTGTGTAAGCCTAAACATATTGCATGCTCTCTTGACATGTTTAGTTTCTTTGCTCAGTGTACTTGATTAGAGACTATGGATTTTGCCATCTTTCTCCCTTGTGCACTCCAATGTGAGAATGGTCACAATTCCTGATAGTTATGCTACTACTCTAAATTAATGATTGATTGTTTAAAAAGCATAAGAGTGAATAGAAGCAGTAACACAATTCCCCAGTTAATCTCCTGGCTAAGTAGTTGAAGCATATTCTGTCCCATAATAATTTCCAAAGTCAAACAGAAATGGATCTAAAATGCTGTAAGAGAATAAAATGGAACTCTCAGATAGTACTCTGCATATGGAAGAAAACATACAACTTTTAATTAAGTGTTCCATATCTTATGTGATCAACCTTGGAAGTACTGGAAAGATATTGATAATCTGATAATACATTTCTTCTTTGAATAAATAAATGTGGAGTTCTTGGCTTTTAATGAGCATATTAGTGAGCAGCAATATACTTTTAAACAGGCTTAAGCTGTTAAGGATTTTTTAAAAAGCATCTTACCCGCTTTTGTTTTACAGGACAAAATGTACTGCCTTCTACAAATTGCTTGATTGACTGATGAAGTGTGTAATTATAGTTGCGCTGCCATTTTGACAAAGCCACAATAACTGATTGTAGTTTAGTTCCTACTTAAGACACACCGCCCTTTGCATAACAAAACCCAGTTTTACTGGTCTAATTTTTATTCAGAACAAAAGACACCTGGAGATATTAACAGTATACTAACAAGGAAATTTAGAACCTAGGGAAAAATAATAACATTGGAACACAACTGCAAAAGGGATGGTGTTTGTACAGTTATTTCAAGAGGAGTGGTATCTAATGAAGACTTGTGTAAAGGGCTGCTTGTTTGGAACTAATTAAAGACAGATCTTCTAAATAGCAAAAGGATCATGGGAATTACATTAAGTGTCTGGAGACTTGTTATTCTTTTGGTGCTCTGATTGTGGAAGTTGTTAGTCTAGGAATAAAGCATCCTAATAGCAACTCCTTCCCGCTCACCCACTATTGGCTGAACAGTTGTATTTATGTTACTGCCCTTGTTGCAATAAGATTCATATCAATGGTCAGAGTCCTGAAGGTGTGGGGGGGGGGACTTTTTTTTTCTTTGCATTAACACACTGTGGTGAGAAGAGTCTTACATTTTCACTCATGCATTTTCAGCCTTCAATTAACGTGAAAGCAGTACAATGCCTACACAACTTCTCTTGCCTAGTGGTGCACCATTTATCATTGCAGTTTTACATTGACCTTGACACCCACTTCATTAGAATAAAGATTGTCTACCATTTAGGTTACATTGTTCGTCTGCACAGAGACCCCATGCAAATTTTCTGTTCAGATAGAAGAGCTGTGAGCCTGTCAGAGGTCATCTGCATTAAATGATTGCAGCTATTTTCCAACTGCTTCTTTTCATTCTACTCAATTCAGGCTAGGAGGATCAATCAAGCCTTCTGCCTGAAACAGTTGGACTGCTGGGAATATAACTGTTTTTGGTGGTAGTGGATATGCCCTAAACAGTATTAAATATTTAATATCAACTCATTAAAGGGCACAGAAGATTTTACAGTTACAGTCAAAATTTAAATGTTTTGGATCACATTATTTCATAAAAGTGGAGCAATTGGTTTTAAAAAAGCACATTACTTTATTATGGTAAAATAAATTCTTAAAAAAGAGTTTTTCTTTCATAGAACTGTGACAAAGATATAATTGGGGAGGTGGGGAGCTTAGATGAAAGGCATAAATGCTGGCGCACACACATACATACATACACACACACACATACAAAGACATAGGTACTGCCCATCTCTCTCTCAGTGAATGTATTCAATCCTTGCTGAAATTATTTAAACAAAATGAATTTTTGTTTTGCACTTGTATGTTCGTTACGACTTTTTATTGTCCATAAATGACATTGTGCATTTTTTATTATTCTTTCGTAAAGGACTTACAAGAATAAGTTACTGATTTCTTCCTTCAGTTTTCAAGGTGTTATAATTGGAGTTAAGTTTAATGAAATACACTTTTTAAAAGATTCTTTTTGAACTTCTGTTGGGGAATTTTCAATTCATTTTAATATAAGAGTTTGAATTATATTAAAAATAATGCAATGTATCCCCAATTAAGAATACATAGCTAAAGTAGTATGATTTCAAAGTAGATCATGTCACTGCAATAGCTTAGAGAAAAACAAAACAAATGTTTAACCTTGGAAATTATTTGCTGTATGAATTTAGACTACTTTAAACAATATTGCAGTTTTTAATTCCCCCCACCCCCGCAAGGCTTAGCAGCAAATTTGTCCCAATAATAAGAAAACATGTTATTCATTTAGATGGATAACTATAGAAATCTTTATAATTTTTCTGTGCAGTTATTTGGCATGCTCTGATAGTATGAGATTGCAAGACATTTGAACAAAGTAATGGCTGCTAGACAAAAATATGCATTCTAAGACCTGAACACCAACCAGACATTCTGATTGTACTTGCAAGGTGTATGAAATATGGAATATAATCCTGCCTCTGGATTGTTTGTAAAATGTCTTGCTTTGCTGTTAGGAAAGGACTTAGTGCCTATGAGCTGTTGTGAAGGGTAGCCTGGCCTCTAGCAGATTCCTTCACTCTGCATGTATACAGCTGAGCTTTGGACCCTGGGCTTCGGAATAAAAAGAGTCTTTGTTCATTAATGAATGGCATTAGGCATGGGCTTCCTGAGGGGCCACCATGAAGCCTAGGCGTGAAGAGCAGGAATATTAGCCAGAAAGCAAAGGATGTGTATGTATGTAGGCAGATAACAGGCAAAGACTTGAGTCATGCATAGGTATCAGTTTTAATGCAATGTACATTTATTAATGTAATTGGAGAATGTATCCACAGGGCAGTGTTCCTAATAAGAGGCTCTGTGTAGCCCATAGGAAGGAGTTATTTGCAAATGAAGTGCATGTACGCGTGTTGTATGTGCTTATACATGAGATGTATCTATATCTGGTAATACAGTAACTCCTTAGCAAGAGAGAAATCTATGAACACTTGCAGACTGTGTTTCAATGAAATTTGAAGCATTGTTTAATTCCTTAAAGTAACGGGCATTATTCTGTTGTTATGAAAACAAGTCTAAAATGCATGATGAAAAAATCTGAAAAAGTGAACCTCACTCCAAATAATATTCCAGCGACAGAGAAGTGTTCCTTGATTTAATTCTCCTTTCCCTTATACTCACAGCTCGCTATGTTTGGTATGTCTGGTCTTTTTTCACTTTAACCCACAGAAGCACCATACAAAAGTCTTACAATAGATGTCTTAATCTCTCTGTGTGCTTTTAAAGCATTATTTTGAATTCCATCGTGCAGCCTTTTTTTCCCCCTTGCTTTCCTCTTCTGAAGTTTTATTACAACAAAATTCCCAGGGAGCTTTAGGCCCAAGAGCTGCATAATATTGCCCTAACATTTCACTCTAGGGCAAGAATATGAATCTAGATCCTGATTTTTGTGGGGCGAGGATGGGGCAGGGGTGCCCAATGCAGCTCTTTCATGAAAAGCATGCAATAAAGACTTGGTCTATTATTAAATGTCAGAATTATTATTGTTGTTATTATTATCATTAACCACAGAGTTGACATCATGGTCTTTTCATAATGATTTCTTTCTTTGACCTCTTAGTGACTAGGCATCTTGTTCTTTAACACTGAAGGAGACAAAAAAAATGCTTAGTTACTCAATGAGTGCCTTCTAGGACGGTTTAAAAATGGCTTATTCTTCTGGTTTCCATGGTGACAATTAATGCTGTTTCAAGGCATTGTTCCAGTCTCTGTTTGGACAGAATTTTGGGGTGTGATTTTCCACACACACACACACACACACACACACACACACACACACACTTTTAAAGAAAAAGCTGGACACTTTAGGAAACATTCATCACAAAATTATCTTAATAATATTTTCTACATTTCCTGAGTATGTTCCAGTGAACTGTCTATTACAAACTTTTTATGAGATATCCAACGTGTATTGGTTTTAATTACTTTAAAAGATTGCAAGTGGAGAAGGAAAAAAGAATGAGGGGAAGAGAAGGGAATCAAAATTCCTCACTTACATCATGTTCCTGCCCTTTTCTCTTGAGTGGATTCAAAATAAACCCCTTCTACTTGTCCATAGATATAAATATCTGACTTTGCCATAAAAAATATGTATTTTTTTCTGCAGGCAAATGAAGTAGAAAAAATAAATATTAAATCATTTTATTTAATGTAGCTATTGTTGGATGGTAGAGGAGAAAAAAGAGGAAACGATGTGACTTTTAAAATTCTTAATCTCATTGTTGGCTATTGAACAGTAATCTATATCATAACATTCACAGCCTGTCACAATACAGCCGTCTTTGCTCACTTAATGCTGAGGGTAGAATGAATATGAAGATTAAATTATCTTCTCACCACAGGATAAAGAACTCCTGCTAGACTAGGGTTCTGCAGCACTGATAGAGCTGGGAAGCTAATTTTGCAAAGTGTAGGTGTTTGAAGGGTAAAAAAAATAATAAGCGTGTGCTATCAGAACCTTAGCTCAATAGTACAGTAAGCATTTTTCTCACAGTGAAATAAATAACTTCAGTTTTAGTCCTTTACCTTGAAACAATACTGACTGTTCTTTTAATAGCTGGTGCATCTTTCAGTTAAATGTTTTCCCCCTAAAACTTTTCCAGCCAGTGTACAAATCATATTCTAGCAATTAGCCTCTTTTATCACACAGTTTATGCAGTATGATACTCTGTGAAAGAGGCAGAAAGCATATAGAAACCTAACCTATTTATTTGGTTTAATGTAATAATCTTTTATAGCATCTGTCACAAGGACTCTTCATATTATGTTGCATAGTGCAACCACTTTATTTAGAACCAAAATTAAATGATACCCATTAGGTCTTTATGATAACTAGAGTATTATTGTTAAGAGACATATGCTGCTTGATTTGTTTAGATGTTAATCTTTACCAGATCAAAAACACAGCTCTAATACTTTTCAGCCAAAAGTAAACAAACCCAGTTAATTACAGGTGAAAAATATTAGTAGGCAAGTCCAAAACATAGTCAGATAATTAAAGAACTCCCTTCACCTTTCTAGGAAAAATGCAAAATAAGTGAAACCAGGTAGATTGCACTGACTAGCTAAAGCAGGCGTGAATTTCTCTTGATATTATGCACACTTACAGAAATAATTATGTAAATCTTTTTCAGCTATATCTTCTTTAAATAGAAATCAGATTACATAAAGCAGATTGTAATCTCCTCTAGCCACCCTTTCCAGTTGAAAAGGCAATCATATAGAGCCAAGAAGCATACTTGTTGGCAATTTTAGCCCAGGGAAAAGGTTGTAGTATTCTGTGATCCAATCCTATCATTTGAAACGTGATTACTTCTTGTTAATGCAGACTTTTTTTTTAAAAAAAAAAACTACTTTCCTTTTCACATATTGAAAAGACAAGTTTGTTTTATAAATCTACACAATCATTGGTTGTCTCTTATGCATATTCATGCTTATTTTTTGATAAGCTGGCATCTGATCTGTGCTCATTAATAATGAGAAATAGTTTAAACCATCTAATTTAAAACATTTTGCTCTGTGATCCACAAATGACTAATATTTGAAGTTGGCAAAATATAAATGATATCATGTGCAGTGCAAATGAAAGATTAAAATATGAAATTAACAATATGCAAACATATTCATGCAAATACTGAGGAACTATTAGCTGAAAGAATGATTTCACACCTTCCTTGTTTTCTGCTAAGTACCCTCCAATTATATTTTTGTTTTGTTTTGTCAAGCAACGTGTTTTTGGTTCTGACAAAAGCACCCATGTTTCAAATGTTCTTTAGTTTACTTTGACTTTGCTCTAGTTCCTTCTGGTTTTAAGTTTTTTTCCCTTCACAAGCAGCAGAAGGAACTTTATTGTTCAGGTTTCAAAAAAGCCTAATGTTAAATGTGCAAATTGCTAATAGGCAAGTGTGATTGATATGACATCTTAAATGCTTTTTGGGGATAATTGTGTTTTGTACTAGTATCTAAATACATATTATCACTGTTTCTTTAAAACAGAAAGAAAATGTGCATATGAATTTGTGTGTGTGTGTTTGTGTGTATGACAGAGATAGAGACAGAGAAAAAAGGTATCCAGTAATAGGTGGTTATTGTTGGGTTGTTGTTTTTTGCCAACTAAACTGTCTGTGATTCGCTCAGATTTATTTTAGACTCTTCCAAATTGGCTAAGGCATCTGTGGGAGGAGGATTGATTTGCACTTTATATGTTGTACATAAATTACATCATAATGTAATTGATGTGTGTCATTTGCCCAGTGATATCATAACATGTGATATTATTATGGCTTCTGTGCATAAACAGAGTGTAAGACCAGGTGATACAGGATTTTCCAAGCTTATACCTTCCAGTGATAGAAGAATTGAAGTTCTCAAAATTGGTGGCTACGATTGGGAATCCGAGTAGAACCAATGGAGGAAGGTTGCTATAAGAACTGTCTAGGCATTTGGTAGCTTTCTGTGGATTCTGCAATACAAAGTATGAGATCCAAAGTAATATCACCATATTTTGTATGCTCATTGAAACATTAATTTTAGTTTCTCAAGCAGTAAACCCTTTTTTGTGTTCTTAGTAAACTTTTTTTGTCACAGACAATGCTTCAGCTAATGAGCTATCCATGAATTATTTTACCTATATTCCCATGTTGAGTGAATCAGTCATATGCTTCCAAACAAGACATTGTCCTGGTTACCTGGCCAACTGTGCCTGCTCTTTAGAAGACCCAATGGAAAGCAAATGATTATTTGTCTAGTCATAAAGTAAGACTAGAGGGATATGTGAATACACTCAGATTATGATATGAATTGAGATTTGTTGGCGTATGTAGAAGTATTTTAAAATGCAATTAAAATTCATATGCCCTTGAATAGGATAAAGTCACTCACTGGATCTCAGCCAAAAAACCAATTTGTATGTGAGAACATGAAAAAAAAAAGTTTCTCCCAAGAATTGAGATATATAAGGAAATTTATAAACATCACTTTTAAAAAGGTTCTGTATAAATATTTTTTCCCTGTTATAAGTAAATTATTTTCATTAACTTGAATTAGAATTGGGAACCAAGCGAATGCAGAAACCCTACTAGAGTTGGGTTGGAAGCTATCACAGAGTTGGTTAGAGTTGGAAGCTATCACAGTTGTCTTCATTATTCTCATTTTGTTGGTGTTATTTTAAAAGACATTTAGAAGTACATGAATTACATAATAGTGACATCATATTCAGAGTGCAGAGAAGAGCAACGAAGATGATTAGGGGACTAGAGGCTAAAACATATGAAGAACAGTTGCAGGAACTGGGCATGACTAGTCTAGTGAAGAGAACGACCAGGGGAGACATGATAGGAGTGTTCCAATATTTGAAGGGCTGTCACAGAGAGGAAGGAGTCAAGCTATTTTCCAACTGATCAAGGACAGATTCAACCCAGAAATAAGGATAAATTTTCTGGTGGTGGGAATAATCAACCAATGGAACAGTTTGCCTTCAGAAGTTGTGGGAGCTTCATCACTGGAGGTTTTCAAGAAGCAACTGGACTGCTATCTGTCAGAAATGGTAGGGTCTGCTGCTTGAGCAGGGGGTTGGACTAGATGACTTACAAGGTCCTTTCCAACTCTGTTATTCTGTTCCTCTTACTTTCTAAGATTATATTTTAATTAAAGGTATTTTTCTATAGCTAACTCATCTTTTTTTCTCTCATTTTAGAGGTACAGTGTAGAAATGTCAATCAGACATCCCAAAAAGATGGAATTGCTGAGTAAAGTGGAAGCTCTGAAGAGAAGTGGTGTTTTACTACCAAGCGATCTCCTTGAAAAAGTGGCTTCAATTAATGAAAAATGGGAACTGCTTGGGGTATTTGCATTTTTATTACTGTTGTGGGTTCTAGGTCCTTTTTCTGTGTCTTAAAGTGTGCTCTGTGTCTGATTTCCAATATGAAACTCAAATATCTCTTTCCTTCAATTCACTAGATAAATTTCAAGCATACTATTATTGAACAAAATATATATTTCTGTTTTTTTATTCTCTGTTTGTGCCTGTCTGACTTTAATAATTTTAGTACTTTAATACACAAAAAATGTAAGTAAAATATGCCATGTATTACGGGTATACACCAAGTCAGCTCTAATACAGTGTACACTATAATACAGATATACATGGACTGTCATGCTTGAGTGAATATTAATAGAATTTATTCTGAAGGTACATGTTAGAGACATCTACTCTTTAACTATTTACTATACCCTAAAGATGAAAAGTGGGGATGTCACTACATATTTCAGGTCATACTGATGCTGCAGAAAATAAATGTGCAAATATTGCACTAATCTGAAATCGCAACTCTGAGGGTAGCATTCAGGATGTGATAGTGATATGTGCAGCTCATGTTTGACAAAAGAAGTAAACAAAAAAGTAAAGATTTTATATAATTTATTTCATGCTAGTCCCACTGTCAACCAAATGTGAGATTCTAACAACATCTGCAGCACAGTGAATCTCTTAGCCAGATACCAGTAAGATTTTATATCAGAAGCATTACTGCCAATTGCTGAAAGGTATGTGAGAGGACAAATGTGTTTCTACTCTACATTCCTTCCCTTAATTGGTGTCACTCAAGATCAAAGGTCAGGTAACTTTACAAACTAAATAATAAAGTCATAGGTAAGCAAAATTTTTACAAAAAGTTCTATACCTTCAGACTTTTAAATAATAGCCTTAAAAACAATGATTGCAACCCCACCTCACTGTATCCGTCTTCTGCAAAAATAGTTTCAATGCAATGTGATTCAGCTACACATAAGCAAACAATAACAATAGTCATAAAAATCAGAATAATGAGAGGAAAAATAAGTAACACAAGATAGCACTCTCATACAATTCACAATCAGAAAGAGGATTAATCAGTGTTGAATTCCAGTCCAAATTCAAGTTCCAGGAGCTGCAAGACAAAAGATTCCCTTCTACATACCTACTGATTACAATTCTGATGGCAATGGAAGAGAAAACAAAGAACAAAGAGGCACACGTGGGAGCATATTGCTTTTTAAATCACCTCCCAGAAGATAGCACTTTGAACTGACCTTAGAATCAAACTAGGAATTAATTAAAAGAAATAAGAATGGGATAATATGTTCTGAAAAACATCACCATCAGTTTCTATATCAGCTACCATTTTTTATATGTTGTGTAGACAAGATCACATGTAATGTTTTCAGCAACTAACATGACCAAGAATGCTCTGTGCAGAGATCCACTTCTCAGAATTCTGCACCGAAGATTTTGGGCTCCGCCAACCACGCAAAAAACCAATTTCTGTACATCTACCATTTTTCATGAATCAAAATATCTTTTGAAAAATTGCACTTTTAGATTGAGACATTTAAATACTGCAATATAAAAATGCAATATTTTATTGGGAGAAAAGTTTCTGTCCTTAATAGTTACAAAATATTCCCTGATGCCGACCTCTATGGATCAATGATAGTTTTGGAAATATCATTAAGCATGGTCTGCACATATTTGTCTCTAACCTTTGGCCACCTATTACTTACTGAAAACATTCAAACTGGAAAAAGCATTATATATACTAGGCTGAATGGGTGGATATTTGATATGATAGTTTTGATAGCATTGATCATCTGCTAAGGGTGGCATAAGATTATGTTTCCAATAGCTGCTCTAGGTACTCCCAAGTTTTTAATCATATTCAGCATCAATAGTATTTCTAATTCTGTTTCTTTTGTTTTCATTAGGAAGAAGCAATCCCCATGTCATATAACATTTCTCTCTTTTCAAGTCCCTTCCACTAGCAAGGTAGATGCTATGTGATGTGGAAAGGACTATTTTATATCAAACTCAAAATTCCCCTTGGGCGTATAAAATTAATTGTTCATCTTTTTAAATCAGTGCATTTCAAGAACAATCCTAAATTCTTGGTTACCCCAGAAGCATATACAGTCAGTCAGAAAAGCAATTAATCAACTTTCCTTCATTAAAATAATCAGATTTTAAAACAGAAATAAAAGACCACTCTGCCATTTAAAATGAATTTTAAAGGTCCTTTCTTTTTCTATCAAGAAGCAATTTTATATTACTTTTTCAAATTAATTTCTGCATTTACAAAAAAAGTTGCTTTTTCTTCTTAAATTAAATTTCATGTCTAATGAGCAGTTTTTGATGGAGTTTTCTTTAATAAGAAAAACTGTGGAAACTAACAACACCATGCATACTGTTTAATTGGCATGATTACTTTTAATTGGCATAAAAAAATTAAAGACAAGGAATTTAACTTCTAACAATGGTAAAATAGAGAGATATGGTTTTTAATATTACTTTCATCTAAGGTGAACAGTGTGGAATGGAAATACATTAGAATGAAATGTCAGTGGTGCGTACAGTTTAATCTGTGAAATTTTGTCCCCTGTGCTGAATATTACTCAGTCTCAATTGCATATTAAACAACCCTATCAAGGCAGGCATTGGCATCTGCTGTGCTGACACAAATTGTGAATTAAATGAAATTGATGTCCTCTGTCGTATATTTATGAAGACGGACCATTCTCTGAAGTATTCTGTTTATGAAGAATTTATGATTGCAAACTGTTCCAGAACAAAAAAGTGGCAATAAATTCTTTTTTGTGACCCTACCCACCAAGGGCATTGATTTCACCTCCTGCTGCTACTTTTGTTACAGCATAAAAACAATAGCTAAAGCTGGATTCCACTGAGAGCCTTCAAATTATCAATATTTGAGCCATCAAAATAGAAGGGTGTTGCCAAGAATGCTTGTTTTATTCTGTTACGATCTCCCAAGCACATTATTTGCACAATGTTTGAGAATAGATGAGTATCTGTTGATTTAATTCAGCATGTATTTCAAAGCCTATTGTTAGGCTGTTAAATTCTCAAAACATTTATTTCCCATTTCACTGATTTGAATGGGACTAATCCTAACTTACTCTACCTTTAATAATCCATTGATTATTGCAGGCAAAGAAGGTCTAGCTTTTGGAATCCTTGATAGCAATAACTCCAATTACAATGCTTTCATTCACATAATTTTAATGAGGGGTCCTTCGTGCTCTCTAAGATTGCTTGTTTTCTTGCAAACATTTAATTACTTTAACTAGGTAACATCATCAGTGCTAGTAAGGAGTGCTATTTGCTGTCAGTTTATATTATGGTGTCTGGCCTGTTTGTGTGGTTGGCAGCGATCTGAGGACCTTTCATTTCAACCCTGAGCTACAAATATTCTCCTTTATTGGTACATAATTTTAAAGTATTTTGAGTCATTATAATTACAGTCAAAACCAAGTCTTTAATGCCTCCAATTTGGCTATTACCTAAAGTAGCACAAGCAATTATATATGCAAAATTAATGGTGTTGACTGTGAGATTGCTGTTATCCCCCACCATTCAAGGTATATCAAATACCACCCACCCCACAGAAAATTCTAAAGAAATATAAGTAAAAATTAATACTGAATAGAAAAGTAGGTTCTCAATCGTAGGTCTACCTGCAGGTATTTTTGGATCTAAAACAGTCCTTGCTGAAACTCTTCTATAGGAAAAAAGTAGCACTGAGATCAGGGGTGGGTTTCTCCCGGTTCGCTGGTTACCCGCTTTGTGGGCGCGCTTTCTGAATGCCTGTCAAAAGCGCG
>JANHGC010009206.1:66302-86734 GCA_027560395.1 Boaedon fuliginosus
GGCTTAGTAAACATGTCAGCAACTTGTTCTTTCATTTCTAGATGTTTAGCAATTATAAAACCTTTTTCAACTAAGTATCCCATATTTTTACATCTTATGTCAATATGTCTTGACCTATGACCTGGTGATATTGTTTCTGATATTTGGATGGCAGTAAGTGTTATCTTCCATCAATGGTATTGGGTGTATTGGGCTCTTCCACATGCTCGTTATAAGAGAGTCAAACCAGAGCAAATCATTGTCTGCTTCCACATGCAGGCATACTCTGATTTAGCTGTAGAACATTAAATGAAACGCTGTTGGTAACATGCCGATAGATTGGGCAACTGTTAATGTAAATTAAAAAACCAGAAGTACTTCTTCTAGATTTAATGTCATTAGCCAATCTGCATCGGTGTAACACATTAACCCTTGGAAATCTGAATCATTCCTAGTCTATTGGCCTTCCGCAGAGCTACTAAGACCTGGCTCTGTTGGAAGGCTTGGAATTGATAACCCCTGGAAGAATGATTGTTGCATGGCATATGACTGTAGTTTGTTAATTTTATTGTGACCTACTTCCTGTTGATAACCAGGAGGGTCTTTTACATAGATATCTCTGTTTAATTTAGCATGGAGATATGCTGTTTGGATATCAAATTGGTATATGCTTTTATCTCTGATTGCAGCAATGGAAAGAGCGGCTCTCACTCTTTCTGAAACTATGGTGGGTGAATAGGTTTCTTCATAATCTTATAGGTAGCGATGTGCATAGCCTCTGGGCACCAGTCTAGCTTTGTAGACAATGTTGTTATTGTGGTTGTTTTTTACTTTGAAAATCCAACTGTTGCTGATTGTATTTTTTCCAGTGGGTGTTTTTTCAACTGGAGTGTATACTTGTAGTTCCTTTAGACTTTGCAGTTCGCTCTTCATGGCTTTATGCCATTTATATTGTTCTTCTATTAGGAGTCTCTGAATGTTAGTGTAGTTTTTGGGTGTGTCGCTGTCATTTGAGATGTGTGCAGCAAAATTGTCATTGTACCTTTTAGGTGGAGTTCCTCAGTAATAAATAAAATAAAATAATCAAAAATATCAATACTTCTTGTCCATATATCTCTAGATAGTATAAACCATCTGTCAAACAATCAGTAAATTGCATCAGTACTGATAGTGCCCTTATACATGTTATTATTAGATTCAAACGTAACCCCATCATTCTGAAGATACTTGGAAAAGCCAAGCTTTTAACGGCTTGCTAAAAATCAAGACTGAGGAATACAGATCTTATTTCTGGTGGTGGGGCATTCTACAAAAGGGAAGCTTCTGCAGAAAGCACTTGTCTCTAAATTTCCATCATGCCTCAGCAGGTGCTCTATTGCAGGCAGAGAGGGGATGGATAGAGTGTTTTGGAAGGAAGTGACCTTATATATAATCAGGCTACAGATCACAAGCCACTGTCCCCTGACACATGTCAGGACTTTGATTATATTATCATCTAGGTTTTCCATGTGATAAATCTTAACTAGAGGTCAAGGTGGTAACATCTTTCTCTCCCCCTTCTTTGATCTATTCATTCCCATATATATCATGGAAGGATCTCCCTATAAAATATAGTCTGTTTATCAATAATCTATTTCCAAAACTTATGATATGGACTAAGATCAATTAGAAGTAGGCTTCATCACTCTACTCAGGAATCTGTTTACAAATATAAAGTAAGCCATTGCCCTGAAAATAAAAAGACTTCCTTTGGAGCTTTCCAACTTTTAGGATTTTGTAGCAGTTCCCTTCCCTCCATTGTGAAGTAGTGTAGAATCATCCAAGAAAGCAACTTTTTTTTTTTTAAAAAAAAAATCTATTTTAATTAGGGAACTTTTTTAAAAAAATTGTCTTAGTGAATATAAATGAGTTAAGTCTATGACACCAACAATATGGCTTCTAAAAAGTTTGAAAAAAGAAGGGACACATCACTGATATATTTATTTATTTTATTTATTTTTTATTAGATATATACCCTGCCTCTCTTCCCCACTCAAGGGGAACTTATTTTCAAAATTAGCAATCCAGCTTTATAGCAATGCATTTGCATTTTGATTTGACTGCTGTTCACTCAAGAACTACTGCAATCTACAAATAATTCTTACAATGTATATGTTACAATTGTACAGGTAGTCCTCGACATATAACCAAAATTGAGCCCCAAATTTTATATTGGTAAGTGAGACATTTGTTTAAAGTGAGTTTTGCCCCATTTTATAAATTTTCTTGCCACACTTGTTAAATGAATCACTGTGATTGTTAAGCTAGTGACGCAGTTGTTAAATGAATCTGGCTTCCCCATTGATCTTGCTTGTTAGAAGGTCATGAAAAGTGATCATTTGACCCACAGGACACAGCAACCATCATAAATATGAGTCAATTGCCAACTATTTGAATTTTTATTGTGATTTTTTACACTTATGACTGCAACGATCGTAAGTGTAAAAAATGGTCATAAGTCTCTTTTTTCAGTGCTGTTTTAAGTTCGAACAGTCACTAAATGAACTGGTATAAGTCAAGGACTACCTGTTATAGTGGTTATATATGTAACATATATGTTTGCTTTATACCCCACCTCTCTATCCATACAGGAGCTCAAGATGGCTCGACAACAACCAAAACAAAATGCAAAATAAAAAAGATGACCATAAAAAATCCATTAAAATCAATAACGTTATATTGACATTGACCCTTCTTCTGTCCACAGTCTCTGTGCTGTGAAATCAAGCAGAGGCGTCGAGGGGTAGGCTCAGTGTTACGTTTGTGCCAACACCTCCTTGACGATCAGGATACCTGTAATCTGAATGCGGACCATCAGTCGATGCAGCTGATAATTGTAAATCTTGAAAGAAGGTGGGAAGCTATCATCATGCAAGCAGTCCAGTGGCAAACTAGATTGCAGAAGAAGTTGGCAAAGCATCCAGTAAGTGATACCTGTCTGACTTACCCCCTCCCCTTCCCATCCATTCCCATTGGACTTACTGTTCCATTGTCTCAATCTTTTTTATTATTATTATTATGCTATAGCCAGGTACAATAGGCAACAAATAATTTCCTTTTGAGTTTTTTTTTCTTATAATTCACATCTTAATTTCCACATGGATGGAATCAACTGATTAATGGATTGGGCAGAAATTATTTTAGAGAATACAATTCTGTATTTTACATTGTGTAATGTCTATACTGAATGAAAAGATTTCTGGAAAACAAAAACTAATGGTAGATCAATAATATCAGTCTTCCTTAAGCCCAAACTTTTTTTTTTTTTTTAGAAATCAGGTGTAGCCATTTTTTTAGTATCTGGGATTGCCTTTTTAGGGTAATTTTCAGTTAGTATTGTGATAGGGAATGGGCCTGGGGCATTATGATATTGTGCAAGAACTAGTTTTTGCAGTTCAAAAAGTGTTGCAGTTTTAGATATGTATCATTTACCTGTCAGTGACCGCTAGTTCATATCTAAATATTTCATAGTTTTTTTCTTCCGCTATAGCACCATTGCCAAGTTCTTCACTAATAAAATCACAGAGCAAGGGAAATGTTGTGTTTGAGCAGCTTGAATTATTATAGAGATAGTTCTTGACTTATGATTGATTGTTTAACAATGGTTCTAAGTTACTATGAACTATCCCCAGAGTTACTTATGACCTGTTTTCAGTTACAAAGCTGTACACTCCCCCACAGTCATATGATCATATTTTGGGCACTTGGTAATTAGCTCACTTTTACTGCCATATGCAGCATCCCACAGTAAGATAACCATGATTTATGACTCTTTTTTGCCAATTACCAGCATTTGCTTCGAGTTTCCAGCAAAAACTTCCTTGAGGAAAATGCATCTGGTTTACAACCAGATGATTGCTTAATGACCATTGTAACAAAAAAAAACCAGTTGTACCTTCAAATCTTGTCATGTGATGACATATTATAACCACAATGACAACTTATGACTGAAATTACAATTGTTGTCATAAATTAAGTGTTACCTATATTAGAATTGTTTTATATCTAATGTGTTCCAACCCACTGTACTGTGGAACAGTCATATCATCCTTGGCAAATATTAATACTGCCCTCCATTTTCTTTAGCCATTGATTGACAGGGTCTGTTTGGTTTAATAATTTCAGGTTTTTCAACTATTCCTAAGGCAACTCAAAACATTTGTAAAATAAAGACCAGAACTTAAGAATAGCTCTGCTGGATCAGGCCAAGATCCATCTTTGTCCAGCATTTTGTTTCTCAGAATGAGCAATGAAATGCTTTTTTAGCCCCAACCACCTTTGTTCTCATGCCATTAATTTGTAAGCCAGATGTGTTTGAGCCATTGATAGATCATAAATATATTCAATAACTATTTAAAGGTTTTAAAATTAGCTTTAAAATCTAAAGCTAATTCACTGGTGGCAGTGAATTCCACAGGTTAATTATGCACTGTGGAAGAAATGTTTTGTGAAGAAGCAGACATACAGTATGGTTGCTGTCTTTGTAAAATTCACCTTTGCCCCCAACAGTCATTTGATTTTGCATGAGCAGCACACTGGAAGTATGGCAATTCCAGATAACCCAGCAGCAAACCGTTTCTGTCTCACTCCTTATGTTCTCATACAGTGTAGCTGGTGGATATATGACGGGGTGGTTTTTTTGTGAGGTCTTGTTTCACTTAAAATACATGCAGCCAACAGTGAGCTTCCATTTCAATTTCACCTTCTAGAAGGTCCTGTTCCCTTCTGCCTTAAGCAGAGGCAAGGAGCAGCCATGGGAAAACCTGGTGGGCTGCTGAACAGACAAGAGTGCTGCTGATGGGAACCAGTTTTCTCTTTTCCAGGCAGGCAACTGCTTGGAGGTACTCTCTAAATAAGTGGATATGTGTTAATCAAAGATGAATGCTGCTTCTCCAACAGGAGTGAAGTAGTCTTGTGATTTTATTTGTATAGGAATTGATGGGGACGTGAGGTAGTATGAGTGTACAAGCACTATGTTTTCTTTGTCTCAGGCCTGGACAGAGCTTCACAAGGTCCACACTGCTTTGTTCCCACTTTGCCTGGGAAAACCTGGCCTTGTTTGTTGGACTGAATTATCTTTTACCTAGTAGGGAACATAGCTTGTTTCCTGCCAAGATACAGCAGCTATTAAAAATTCTTTCTAGGTTTGATTTGGAGTGCAGACAAGATTTTTATTTTGTGGAGGCTTGTAGCTGCAAACATATGCACCATATAAAAACGTGGACCTTCGTATGTAAGTATTTTTCAGTGATGAAAGAGTTCTTAGAATCCAAATGTTCTGGTTGGAATTGAATTTTGTTAGCTTCTGCTGCATTCGCTGTCTCCCAATTCCAAGCTGGCATTTTACAGCATTTCCTTTCATTCAGTTCCTGTGTAGTCATTTCTTGGGTTGATCCCAAAATTGCTTTCTCTGCCTTGTCTATTTCCTTGAGCTTGATGTTGTGCCAGGCTTGGCAAATGAATAGTTTCCCTGGGAAACTGTGTATATATGTGTGTTTTAATTGAGGTTGTCCAAAATATACTGTAATATATAAAACAAAGCGGATGTGTTTGCATCTCTGATGGCATCTTACTTGATATTATTAAGAGTCACTGATATGGGAACAGATTACTTGGATCATTACATCATGCAATATGGAAGTCAGGAGCTATTTCCATATTTTCTTTAAAGTGCTGTTCTAACACTTTCCTTTGTCCATTTTTTTTTACTAATGGTATCTACTGGCATTCTATTATTACTGCTCAAAGATTTAACGGAGTGTTTAATATCTTAGTTTAATTTTAGTATTATTTCTTTCTTCTTCTCCTCCTCCCCTGCTCCCCAAGTAGGAAGTCCAGATTTGGACTATTAGCTCGCTGTCCAAAATTCCATTTTTGGATGAAAAACTCCGGGTGATCAAAAGACATGTTAGGCAATTTTTATTTTATTTTCCCTGTGAATCCTGAAATTGCTTAATATAACCAGTATTTTCATATTTTCTAGAAAGAAGGGCTTTATACTTTAGTTTAACTTTCCCAAATTTGCATTAATGCATAATCCTTCTATTTCCCACTTTTGAATGTGCAACTTTTTAAAGATAACACACACACACACACACACACACACACACACACACATCATGGCTATCATTTTTGTAATGGTGCATGCCAATTTCTCAATGTTCAAAACATGTGTATGAACAATAACAACAATAACAAAATCTCTTTAGTCTCTTCCACTCTGGATCTAAGAACAACATGGATTACTAGGCCCATTTTAACATTCCCAAAGAAGGTAAAATTAGTAAGCAACACTAAATTAATTCAATCCATCCAGTTGTCTAACTGCTAATCCACTATTCTTCTCTTTGGTTGCAAGCTCTCTTTCCTTTTCTAATGGTTCTGAAATATGTTACTTGAGTGTGTAATTTTTAAGGATTACTAAACTTCTTTTCCTCTGGGGAAGCCATTCCATTGTGTTGAGTAAAACTCCCTGAATTCTAAGCCATCTTGACCAATTCTGGCTATTGCATTCAGCATCTATGAAAAGTAGCATTTTGAATAGAATGCTCTGAAGTTTGGATCATAAACTAACTATAAAGTAATTCAGGGAATCTTTTTCTTAGTAATTCTCTTTTAATACCATGTTTACATATATGTGTCTGTGTACTTGTCTGTATTTTATATACAGTATTTTATATTCCGATGAAAATTTTTTAATACTACATCAATTGTGAAAGTGACATTTTAATATTCCTTCAACTGAAGGTAACTGAAAGCTAATGTTTTCCCAGCTGAAACTTGGAAATGTTTAAGCTGTTCATAATAAACATGTGTAAATATGAACAATTTTGTATTTTTATACTCGACTTTGAGCAATGTCAATTGAACAAGAAGGCCTCACACTTATTTTTCTTGCCTTCTTCCTCATCCTTTTTCCAAAGGCCAGTTTATCCATTAGACGCTTATATGCTATCTCTTTTTTTCATTTCCTGAGGAAAATGAAAACATAGAAGGCTTAACCAGAGGTTGCTTTGATGCTTCTTTTGTCTCCTATTCAGGAAAAAAAATAGACAGTGTGAGGTAGTCACCCTTGCATTTAAGCTACCCATTCAATGGCCAGATCTTGCTCTAAATCCATTCTTTCTAGAGGTATCCTTTATACTGTATCATATTCCTGTCCCTACTTTCCAGGCAGCAAACTCTGTGAGCTGGGTGCACATAGTTTACTAATCCAAAATGATTGGTTTTCATTTAACATGTTTAGTGCATCCTGCTATCGTGTGAATAAATGCATGGAATGATCCATTGCTTAATGTTTTGTGAAACCAGCAATTGTTGTTTGTTTCATAAACCATGGTTAAACAAACAAGGCATAATGCAATAGATAAATCCAGTCCATAGTCTTACTTCTGACTAAATTTGCATAAGATTGCTCCTTAAATATTTTTTAAAATATAAAAACACATTTTATTTATTTAACCATTCACTCCCAACATAAAGCTGAGAAAAAATTAAGGAGGGAAAAAAAATCATGCAAAGTAAGCATGTGTATTTATTTATTTATTTATTTATTTAGATTTATTGGACAGCAACTCTAGTGGACTTTTGGAAAGATTTTTGTCTTTTCCTATTCTTTGATTTCACTGACCTAAACTTCAGTTTTATCCCAGATAAAACCTGCTTGTTTTTTTTCTATTCAAATCTACTAATTCCCAATGGAGATACAGAAATTCAGAAGCAGTATTATCAATTTGGAATAGCCTGATAGCCTCTTACTGATTCTGTATAATATTCCTGACGCCTATTATTCGTGTTGTTTTGAGAAGCACTTCCATTCCATCATGCAAATTTTTATCTACCGCTGAACATTTCTGTAAGTACACTGTTCTGTGTGTCCAGCACAATTCCCATGTGTGTTGGCTTTGAAAGTATGCTGTACATCCAGCCACATAATTGAAAATAATAAGGCCACAATAAATGGGATGGCCTTAGGGTATAACACCCAAGGGATTCAATTGGTGTCGCTCTGCATCAGTGTCCATGCATCATGGTAATTGAGGTAACATAACCAATTACCACATTTTAATTAGAGTTGTAAGAACTTGGAAAAATCTGCAGTAGTGAGACAGCTTATTTAAAAAAAACAAAAAAACTACCAAGCGTTTTCTTTCCAGAAGCCTTTTCTCTTGGTTGCTTATTCTTAGGAGTCAAAGAGGCTGCTGAAAGTGCCATTTAAGAGAGGTTGGGAAAAATCCCAGATTCTTTATAATGAATGAAAAGCAAACCTGGAAAACAAAATGTGTTAAAATGATGCATTGCTGTTAAGCCGATATCCTCATCCACTTCTCCTTTTGTGATTTTTGGGAAAAGAAAACATGCCTTGGTAAAGTTGGTCCTAATGGTGTCCCTGTTCTTTCCTTTTCCCTTAAGAAAAAGCAAAACAAATAAGTGGTCTGATGGTCATTACATACTTTTGAGGGGAGGGGAATCTACTGAAGAGACAAATGGAAGAGCCATCGTTTTGTTATTTGGATAAATTGTCACTTAGTATGGACAATCCCTAATTAAATGATTTAATGACAAATTAGGTAATTACTTTGAACAGAAGGAACTAATGGAGACAGAAAAAGTATACAACTTTTGAAAACGTTTTTGTAAACTCATGTAAAACTTAGAACAAAAAACCCACAATGAGTATTTTCTACAAATAATCTGTACTTATTACGTTCCAGTACTGCCAAGTGTTTGCACTAATTGTACAACACCAATTGTTGCACTAATTGTACAGACTGCATTAAAAAAATTTTTTGGGAAGAATCGCATAATCTGAGTTGTTAGGAACTCAAATGTTATTGCAGGAGAGAGCAGAACACCCTCTGCTGTTATTGTAGACTGCTCATTATCATAGTTGTCTGAGGGTTAAAACTATAGTACAAGGGCTCTGGAATTCAATCTCTTTTCTCCTTGCCTGG
Source organism: Boaedon fuliginosus (assembly GCA_027560395.1). Classification (NCBI taxonomy): domain Eukaryota; kingdom Metazoa; phylum Chordata; class Lepidosauria; order Squamata; family Lamprophiidae; genus Boaedon; species Boaedon fuliginosus. The sequence continues at coordinate 75,275 of JANHGC010009206.1, forward strand.
TAAGCTATCAACTCCATCAGTAGTATTTGCTCCTCCTGAGAATGTACACACACAAATGCAACCCTCTAATGAGTCTCATAGTTGGAGGGCTGCATATTTGTGTGTATTTTCTTGTCCTGGTGTTATATGTATTATGAATAGAAAAACACTTTGCTGGATCAGGTCAAAGCTGTACATCATGCCATTCTGAAGCATCTGTCTTCTTGAAATACACATTTATTCAGCTTAGATTCAAAATGCCTTTAATTGAAGTTTTATCACGTGGTTTATTCTATAGCTGTTCTTCTTAGATATGAGTCATCAAACCTTACAGAAATACTGGATTTTTTTTTATCAGTCAATGTCTCTCAATCTAACCTACCTTTCAGGGTTGTTATGGAGAGAATAAAATGAAAACACACACACACACATACAAACACAAACACAAACACGCACACAGAATTGCTAGAGAACATTTACTAAAAGGTTTTCTTCACTGAATTAATTAAACTGATTTGCAGCTATGTACTGAATTATACAGGTCATATAATAGTCCCTGAGCCATATATTTGATCTGAAATTTGATTAGGTAAATAAATACTGGTATGTCCATTTCTGATACAAAATGCTATCAAGACAGATGTCTTACTTGTATTTTGCCCAATGCTTTTATTAATTCACAATACACTGAAGCATAAATTAAAATAAATTAATAAATAAGTGGTACTTAATTTTTTATTAACTAATTTCATTCTGACATTCTTCAGGTAACTGCATGTTACAACATTTCCAATGACAATGAGTATGAGCAGACATTCATGAGCTTTAAGAGTGCTTCATAAACATCCTCAGTGAAGTAGGCTTGCTTTCAGATCTTCCCACAAAATTAACAAAGATCATATAAAATGGCTGGGCTGATGAGAAGCATCTATATTGCTCCTGGTTTAATCCTACAGGTATTGCAGGTAAATGCCTGTACAAGGCTATGAAGAAACACCCAGGATATCAATTTTCTCATATATATTTTTCTGCACAATAATTTTCTTTTGTGGGTGTTAATGTATTCCTAAAATGCACATACATGTTTCTACATATATTGCACAGAAAAATGTCACTCTTGAGAACGGTAAATTGAGGGGTAGCTAGAATTTTCATTTTCTTTATCTATATAGCATTTGTGTCATAACAGGAGCTCTAATCCATATTCAGGTCTCCATGTTTGGTGTGCAGTAATATGTAAATTACCTAGCCAGCTGCATTAAGCAGTGTTTGTTTATTCTATTTCTTTTGGCACTGCATGCACCTGAACCTCTGCCAAAAAGGGGGGGGGAGCCTGCTTCAGGGAACACCGTTCTAGATAAAGTAGTTCAGAAAAGGAATACACACAATAAATAAAATCTGTTCTGTATGAAAACAACGGAATCAAACCTAACTTTCTGTTTCTGGAGAGATTAGTCTTCCCATGGGGGAAAAAAACACACAATATGGTTTGTTACAACGAAGACAGTGAATTTCTCTCTTTCAGAAGTTCTGTTTGTCCTGGTGTGGTGAACAAAGATGCTGCACTGAGGGCTTGTGACATTTCGCTGTTGGCAATTTTTGACTACGATTAAAAGGAGGAATATGGGAAGTTTAAGGGCAATCGCTTCAGTGTGGTATATTCGTTCCTCATAATGTGTGGTGTTTGAAATACATTTGGATTAGGAGTTGGACAGCTGTGGAGTTTAGGTATTAAAAATGGCATTAATGATGCATCAGAGCTATCTGCTTAGGCTGGCAGTCCTCCTTTCTGTGTTTCAGTCTTCCAGTCTGACACTTCCTCTTTTATCCAGCCAGCTAATTTCCCCTCTTTTGTGAGGAGTAACTGTTTTCACACTACTGCTTACTCGGCAAGCCTCCTCATTGTTGCATGGTTAATTATCTGTTTGAGCTTCACCTTCCCAAGTTAAGAGAAAAAGACTTGGGCCTCCCAATGGCTCTAATGAAAGCTCAGCTTTATAGAAGCACTGTGTGAATAAAAGCAGTGTCTGATCGAGCAACATAATAAATGAGTTCCTAAAGTTTATAGAGCCATTCCCTCTGTAGGAGGTTCACTCAGCAGTATAGAAAGACCCTAGAGTTTTGTGTTTGAAAAAGTTAATTTTGGAAAAGAGGTCCAAACTTGATAAGTGGCTGCAATCTAGAAGCTTACCCTGAACAAATACTGAATGCACTTTTAATACACTTCTTAAATAACATTATGGAATATTGTGTCATTGTATCATTTATACCAGAACAAGAAATCATCATGTTGGTTATTTACTTATTTTGCAATACTTTTAGCCTACCCCCTATATGATGAGGAAGAATAAAAAAATTTACAATGTTGTTATATTTTTTTAACATTAATGATTTATTATGCCTTTATCTGTGTAGTCGGTGAAAGGAAGTTTATTCTACAATAATTATGTTAGCTATTAAGAGGCCACAAGATTCTTTATTAGCTTTGCTGCAAAAGACTAGTATATTTGTCTCTTTGGGAATCAGTATCAATCTTACTCTGCCAGGTGTTAGTTCCACAGTTGCTGCAGCGTTTGGGCTTTATGTTTCACTAATGTTTGGGTGAGTTTTTTTTTTTTTTACTTCCATCATAAATTTTTGGATATCCAACCATTGTTATGATTAAAATTGCTATGCCGTTTTGGAAAGCACTTCTATCACTTTGCTTGAAAACTATAGCATGTTCTCAAATGTACTAATTTTCTTCTGTCAGTAATGTCAACTCCTAACTTCTAAGGTGTTATAGTTCAGTGTTTCCCAACCTTTCCAGCTTGGTGGACTGGCAGAGATGGTGGTAGAAGCAAAGGGGAGGGGTTGGTTTTGTGCACATGTGCATGCTGCTTTCACAAATGGAGCTGTCCATGCTCTCACACATGCACACAAACTTCTCAACACTTCCATGGCCTGGTTATAATTCCACACCTCTACACCTAGAGCAATTGTGAAATGGAAGGCAATTTTAAAAAGTACAAGCTTTTCCCACAAACTCAAGGGCTTGAAACAAACAAGGAGCTGTGCAGAGATGGTGAAACTGGATGCGCCTTCAAGTTTGTAATCTAAGGAAAAAATGGGGTGGGATGTATAGTGACCTACAGTATACATGCACAGGTTGCATGTGGACTTAAAACATCCAACAAGTCACCCATAGTGAAAAAGAAAGTATGAATTTGAACAAATATATTTGAATACACTGCATTTATCTGAGCAGAATGAATATTCAAATACATACCATTTCTTCACATTCTGGCACCAATCATGTACAAATGTTGTTTAAAACGGTACCTAAACTGGATTGGGACATTGCTGCTAATGTCATTATAATGACTGGATAGATCTAATACCCAATATCCTGCTTTCTAAACAGAAAAGACACAAAAATGCTGTTTTTATAATCTTACATATATTTCAGTAAATATTAGAATTTGCTTCAGAGTACTGTAGCAATGTATATCTATGTCTGGCTGAGAGTTCTGGAGAGTTAAACTCCACAAGTCTGAAAGTTGCCAAGAATAAATACCCCTGATCTATACATTTAAATTGTAAGCATCAAAAAGTTCAACATCGAATTAGTGATGCCACCTGATCGAATTAGTGATGCCTCCGAGGTGATGTCCCGGTGTCTGGAAGATGTAAGGGTCTGGATGGGGACCAATAGGCCTGACAAGACCGAGTGCCTGTGGGTATTGCACCCTCATGGTCTAGTAGATTATCCATTACTTACACTGGGGGGAGACAAATTACTCCCCTCGGAACAGGTGCGCAACTTGGGGTACTCTTGGATCCTCAGCTACAATTAGACCACCATCTTTCAGCTGTGACCAAGGGTGCCTATGCGCAGGTTCGGCTGCTGCAGCAGCTGCACCCCTTCCTGGACCAGGAGGCTCTTCTCATGGTTACTCATGCCCTTGTCACCTCACGATTGGACTACTGTAACACGCTCTACATGGGGCTACCCTTGAAGAGCACTCAGAGACTTCAACTGGTACAAAATGTGGCCGCGCGAGTGATTAATGGGATGCCTTGGTATACCCACGTAACACCTATCCTCTGCGAGCTGAATTGGCTTCCAGTGGTCTTCCAGGTGCAATTCAAGGTGCTAGTAACAACTTTTAAAGCCCTTCATGACTTAGGGAGAGGGTACCTTTGAGACCGCCTACTGCCGCGTTGTGCCTCCCAGCACACAGTTAGGTCCCACAGAGTTGGCATGCTACAGGTCCTGTCAGCCAAGAAATGCTGGCTGGTGGACCCTCGTGCTAAGGCCTTCTCTGTGGCAGCGCCAGCCCTTTGGAATCAACTTCCCCCAGAGATTAGGACCATTCCCACTTTGCCTGCCTTCCGGAAAGCCACAAAAACCTGGCTTTTTCAGCAGGCCTGGACTTGACCATCCTTCCCTTGAAATGTTTGGATATGCCGTTTGATTGTTGACTGTGTGCTGTTTAGGATTTTATACTGTATTTATGGTTTTATATTGCTGTTAGACGCCTCGAGTTCCCCTGACCCGGGAAATGAGGCGGGGTATAAATTGAAACAAACAAACAAACAAACAAACAAATAAAAAGCAACATAAGAGTTAATATATGGCTAACTAAATCTATCATAATACAAAACCCTCTTAACCAGCAATTCAAATACTTAAGGTTGGTTGGAGGTAAGGATCATCTTCTGAGAGATTTTAATTTTTGCTATGCAGAACCTGGTAACATTGTATGTTGTATCAGGATTAGGGTCTGCAAGGAGCAGGGAGTTATAAAATTGCCCGGTGTGCCCTGGGTATTTTTTAATATTGGTGAAAAGTCTCTGTGGTATAGGCACTGGAGGAGCACACGCTATGTTGTTTTTGTATAACCAGAGTCACAGGGACATTGCCTCTCCAGGTAGAGACTGTTCCTATATCTGCCTTCAAGGTCAGCTAAGGAGAGATCATGATATCATGCCATATGTGTGAACTTATATTTGTAGCTGGAATTTTTTTTGAAGAGGGCATTCCAGACTGATTAATTTAATTTTAATTCTAAAAATTATAATTTCACCTTAACAAATAAGCAATTGTTATAGCCTCACTGGAGCCTCCCGATGATTTTCCAGAGCTCAAACACAAATGTTGTGTTTTGACTTTCAAATAAGGCTTTCGCCATACACAGAATTAAAGTAAGGGAGTATCCATAGAACAACGTATTCATTCAGAACAACGTATCTTCAAAAACCCAACCTCTTCTCTCTTGCAATTTCAAACCACAGAAGGATGAAAGGTGCAATATTATGTGGACTCCTGCTATTAGGAATTCTTGATTGAAGAAAATTATTCAACTGCAACTGACACTTCTTTATCTATTGATAGAACAAAAGCCCATCTAGTCCAGCATGCCTGCTGTTCTCAAAAAGTCTCACTCAATGCTTCTGGGGAGCCTACAGGCACTAGAAAAACATTTCTGTGCTCTTATTATCCAGCAGCACTTCAACTGTTTTGGAAACTGGAGGCAATGCCATGGATTAGAAGCAGTTCGCCATGAATTTGTCTAATCTTTGTTTAAAGTCACCCTATTTAACAAATATCACTACATCTCATGGTACTGATTGGCGTAGCTGAACAATGTGCGGTGTAAACAAGTATTTATTTTTTTATCAATCCTGAATCTCCTGCCATTCTGCCGCATTGAATACCCCAGGAGACAAATTTCTGCTTAACTGTTTTCTTTTCCACCTCATTTTACATTAAAAGCTTTCCCCCCCTTCCTTTCTCTTCTAATGCCTAATACTGATGGTATTTTTTTGTTTTTTTACCTTGTGCCTTTAAATTACTGTTCAGAGTGCCAGCCCACATCCAAGAGAATTGCATTGGTTACAAATGTTACTGATGCTTCTTTCATAATTAGATTTATATACAGTAATATGCTGCAAAAACTTCTTTATAGGTAGTGTTCAAACTTTGCTTTTCTGAAAAAACAATTCTTAGGAATAAATATGTATATACAGTGTTTATCATTTATAAATGCATGGAATAGGAAATTCATATTTGGATATTATGATCATCTTTACATATGTGTAAAATAATGCTCATTTTTTTATATTTTGCTTCTTTCATGTTTCAACTGCACTTGATAAATGATGGCATCATCTTGTTTTGAATGTATTAGACATTGTCTATTTTTATTTTTCATCTATATTTAGATATATATTCCATATTTCCACCAAGAATTCAAGGTAACTTACATGAAGATTTGGCAACCTTGTCTGCCAAATTGGGGAAGAGTGAGGGAGGAGAGAGAGAGAGACAATAAAAATGGTCCCAATAATGGATTCAAACCTGAATCTCCCTTGTCTTAATCTCCCCATATTACCAACTGCACCACACTTGAGTTTTATTATGTTATGTTGTTCAGCTGTTGTCTTTGCTACAAGACATGTTAGTCAAATTGCAAGACTGAATTAATAGAATGGTTCAGTAGTACCATATGGCATTGTATCCTTTGTCCGTTAGCATAAAGCTATCCATTGTCTTTTGAATTCACAGTTTCTTTGCAACAAATACATCTTGCAATTTGTAAAACACTTCCCTTTTCCTCCCTTTATCTTCACTAGAAATGGGAAGAGTCAAGTCTGATAAGCTTTCTCAAATTACATTTCAGCCTAGGACTCAAATTTCTTTCATCTGACTGTGGCAACTCTAGTTTTTCAAGCTTATTTCTACAGTTCATTATAGATTGTGCCATGAGGACGTTTGTGAAGGGTTGAAACTGAGCAAATTTCAATAGTGGAGGTATGGCAGGAAATAGATGGCAAGCAGTTACAAGGGAATAGAGATCCTGAAATTAAGACTGGTTCTTTCTTCTAGTTCCATTCTTTTATCCCTAGATCCAGGGGGACAAATTTCCAGTGGCCTTGATCTCAAGTAAACACTAGGACCATTTATAATACTGACACATTTGTCAAGATTTTGGCAGTAGAGCTGTAGTCAGAATTAGTGTATATCATTAAGAATTGAATGGATTAAGGTTATAATATAATTATCTTGGGCATTTGCTGTCTTGAGATAATTGTATATAATTATATTGATGTACCAAGAATGGGAGGAGGTTGATGATTTTTAAGAAACAGAGTTGCTTATCTGGGCGTAGCACCTCTGCTTTGGATCTGATATGGTGTGAATGCCTGTTGGGGACTCAGAATAGTGATGAGATCCAGCATCTCTCTGGGATGCTGGATCTCATCACTCAAGTTGTCTTTGAAATTCTCTTGGATATTATCACTAAGGGATTTGAATTCCCGTGTCCTGGGGTAAGGTCTGCTAAGTATCAGGGTTTTGATGTTTGGTTCAGTCATTGTCTTATCTAATTTTACAGTCATATTCTCTAATATGTACTTTTAAAAAGCTGTTAGAAAGCATTTACCAGTTTTGATCAGAGTTAATAAGACCTATTCTTACACATCCAGATACTGAATATCTAAATATTGTGGGTACCCAAATAAGTTGCTAATATAGCATAATTATACACAGGTTTATAGGGGTTTAAGCAATTCTTGAGATGGACTAAATCCATACCATTCAGGGATTACAATACTAGAAGCAACAATTTAAAAAAAAAATAAGTGTGTGTGTGTGTGTGTGTGCGTGAGAGAGAGAGAGAGAGAGAGAGAGAGAGAGAGAGAGAGAGATCTGACATTCCAGCAGCTTCTCCATGCAAATTGTTTTACAGTATTTTAATGTGGGACATTTGATTCCAGATGTTTAGATAAATTTGGACAACCAAATTTACAGTGTTATTTGCTTTCATAACTTAGTCTGGGGGAGGGACTGAACCATTAATGAACTGATACACCAGACAAGTATAATTATAATTTGCATTGCTGATAATCCTGGAAAAAAAACACCCGGTTCTTGAGAAAAATGACAGTTTTACAAGAGAGACAGATATGGCAACACACTGTATTTAATTAAGACATAATAAATCTGTGATCAATATAAATTTCACTTTTAAGACTATTTTTCTCTGACATTCGGAAACCATTTGAAATAATTTCTCCCCCTTGGAAATTTTTCAGCATTGTACTTTTACACATTTTAAACATGAAATGTGTCATGCTGAGAGCGATGACTGCACTTTCTTCTGTATCTCCTCTAGTACTCTCCTTATATTCATGTATTGATTGGAACCCTGGGAAGCCAAAGGATAAGGGCAAAATTTGGTGTCTGTTCTCCAAGCTCTTATTTCAGTCATGGCATAGCATTATAAAATGGATGCAGAACTCAGATCATGCCAGCTGTTTGACATCCAGGCAGGTGCTGGAGCCTTAGGAAATGTCACACTATCAGATGACACCTCTGAACATGTGACTAGCAGGAAAAACACCCAGGCAGAGCTATCACCCCCGGCCATAGCTAACACCTCAGGCCACTTCATCTCTTCTGCTTGAAACAATTGCTGAGCTGTCAGTTTAATAAATGAGTAGCCACTTTGTTGTGATCAGCATTGTCAGAGTTTATTTCAAAAAGTGATTCTGATTCCTTCTCACAGCCTAGCTCAGCCAAAGTCAATTGGTACAATTTCAAGGTGAATTTATTCATACTTTATAAAGGTTCTGTGCACAAATATGTCGAGACAGTTGAATAAATTAAAATAAATAGACTTGGAGTTATGTATTCCTTCCAGTAATTGAAATAGTTTTCCCCCTCAATGTATGGTAGCAAGAGAACTACTTTTATGAAAACTGGATGATCTTCAGAGAGGAAAGCATGAATTACCATTTTGATAACATATTTAGAAAATGCATTCGAAGATAATTTGATAAAAAGGGACGATGGAATGATGACCTTGCGCCTTTAAACTTATCCATCTAAATACGATGAAAAGAGAGTGTTCCCAGGAAGTGATCATTCCCAATTAGCTAATATTAGCATGCAACTTAGCAATCATTTGTTTTCTTGACAAAAGAGGCTGTCATTTCCATGGAACAAACAACTATTATTCAGTAGTATAATGTTAGCAAAGATGGAGGTTAGGATGTTATCAGAGTGTTTGCTATAGAAGTAAGAAACTAAAACACTGGGTTGACCAGAAAGAAAAAGAAATGCAAACTGTGAATCAAAGCAATACTTTTATAAGGAAAATTGAAGATATAGCAAGTAGTGCTTGAACAAAATAGTGGGAACTATTTCCTTCAGCAAAATAGTTATGAATCACACACACAAACACAGAGAGGGCGGGGGGAGAGAAGGAAAATATGTTTAATGTGTAAAACTTACCTGGATCAGATTCCTTCTTAGACAGAATTTGGGAGAAATTGCTTGATAAAAGCAAGATTACATTGAACATTTTCTCAGGAGAAATATAACAAATAAATAGCTATTCTCCACCCACCCAACCATTTTCAGGAACATACACTCTAGCTACTGAAACAGATACTAACATATCTGTTCTTAGCCGCAATGACATTAAAATGACAAAATAAGCATCACATCAAGAACTACATGATTACATAGTACATTTTGTTTATTATATGTTGTATGTTTTCTGTCTTTTATAAGGAAAATTGAAGATTTCTGTCGTTTTCTGTCTTTTGATAATTATTATATTAACCTGTTTTAGATATTTTTTGTATATGATTTTAGAACTATTGTTATATTTTATGACTGTGAGCTGCCCAGAGTCCTGTGGGATGGGGCGGCATACAAATTATAACAATTATAACAATAAAAATAAAAAGAAAGCAAATAAAAGCCCTACCTTTTCATATCTGTTGTATCACAGACAAGTACAAAAGGGATGGGGTTTACTTTGAAGCATTATGAACCATGTTTTCCACTTCCCCTGTAGGTGTCCAAGTATAGCCAGATAAACAGATTCTTTAGCAGTCAAAATGTTAAGTGAATGGCTAACTGCTTAAGCTGTTTTGCAATTATCCTATTTTTGCATATTTAAAAATGTTACATGGGCAGGGATAGGCAGCAATACATCCTATGCAGACCAATAGCAGCATTCCAATCCTATGCAGGTTTATTCAGTGCTGAATTCAGTGAGATTTAGTCAATTTAGTGAAAGTATATAGTGTTACAGTATCACTTTCAGAATACAGAATAACAGCGTTGGAAAGGAGCTCAGAGGTTTTCTAATCCAACCCCTGCTCAACCAGGAGACACTATACCATTTCAGACAAATGGCATCCAATCTCTTCTTAAAAGACTCCAGTGATGAAGCGCCCACAACTTCTGAAGGCAAGCTATTCCACTGGTTAATTTTTCTCACTGTTAGGAACTTTCTCCTTAATTCCAGGTTGTTTCTCTGCTTAATTAGTTTCTATCCATTTTTTCTTGTCTTGCCTTCTGGTGCTTTGGAAAATAAGTTGACCCCCCTCTTCTTTGTGGCAGCACCTCAAATATTGGAACACTGATATAAAAAACACCTAGTCCTTCTTTTTTCTAGACTAGCCATACCCAATTCCAGCGAGCATTCTTCATATTCTTATTCTTATTCTTCATATTCATATATCACACTTTCAAACAGATTTTGCAGGACTGCTGTATGGAAGTGCTATATGGGAAAAAGGTACTTGAATCATTCTGGATGATGTGCATTAAATACCATATATTATTTTATTTATTTATTTATTTAGCATATGGAAAATACATGGACTTATAGTGGTTCAAATGTTAATGTCCAATCCACCCAGCCATTCAAGGAGAGGGTGGTCTCTGTTGAAAAAAAATCAGACATTGGGCTGGTATAAGCTCTTCATGGACATTCGGACACAATGTGATGGATATTTTGTCGAGGAACACCACACACACTGAGGGGTAGAGACAAGATCCCACTTAAACAACGAGCCCTGACAGACACCATGTTGGGTATGGATCCTGTTCAGAGTTGACTAATGCTGGTGAGGAAGGTCAAAAGATCTGGCACCTTTTGTGTAGGGTCAATTACATAACTGCCTATATCTGGGCATTCAGGAGCCCATTTGGCCTTCCACTCTGTGTTGATGTCAAAGTTGTTAGACAGCTGTTGAGCAAGTGCCAGAGAGAGCTTCCTGAATTTAAGCCTGCCAATTGATAGATGAGGAAGGTCAGCATCCATGGGAAGAAGTGGGTTTCTCATAATTTTGTTGTATTCCTCCACTAAGGCTTCCTGCCTTTGAAAAGCTGGTGGTGTAATGTGGCTCAAGGCAGGGAATTTTCCCAGGGAGTTCAGGTCCTCAGAGAGGAGGCAGTCCAATCCTTGATTTAAGTATTGCAAAATATCACAGGAATGAGATGACATTAATTATCATAGAAAATTTAGGATTAGTATCCAAGGTCATACTTTAAACAAGTGACTTGTAAACACTGTCTTGCAATATAGTATTTCTTTCTTTTTTTTTTAAGATGACTTACTTTATTTATTTATTTATTTATTACATTTTTATGCCGCCCAATTCCTGAAGGACTCTGGGCGGCTTACAACATGGATA
>JANHGC010009206.1:86834-105377 GCA_027560395.1 Boaedon fuliginosus
CAGTATTGTTGGAACTAATTGTTTAGCAGAGTGATGGCATTTGGGAAAAAACTGTTCCTGTGTCTAGTTGTTCTGGTATGCAGTGCCCTATAGCGTCGTTTTGAGGGTAGAAGTTGAACTATTTGTGTCCAGGATGTGAGGAATCTGTAGATATTCTCACAGCCCTTTTTCTGACTCGTGCAGTATACATGTCCTCAGTGGAAGGCAGGTTGGTAGCAATTATTCTCTCAGCAGATATAACTATCCGTTGAAGTCTGGGTCTGTCCTGTTTAGTTGCAGAGCCAAACCAGACAGTTTTGGAGGTGCAGATGACAGACTCAATAATTCCTCTGTAGAACTGAATCAGCAGAACTGATTCATTATAGTAGAGCAATGTGGAAGATAAATAATAGTCTAGTAATTCTATAGCATTAAATGCATTTAAATAACAGCAATCTCAGTATTATTTATTCATTTTATGACTTCCAATATGTTCTATTAAGTTCTGAATTCTTCCAGAATCAAATGGGATACTACAATCAAAAAGAAATGTCATGATTTCAATTGGTCATTGTGAATACGAAGCACTATAGGTGCACTACCTCTGCTTTTTTTCCTTTAAAATAGTATCCCAAAATAAACAGGACATTCTGATTCTTTTTGCATCAACTATTTCCATAAGAGCTGAAGAAAGAAGAACTCAGTAAAAACTCAGTTGGTTGAGAATGTGGCTTCATGCAATGTTTTAGTCCAAAGTTAGTCCAGTTCAGCTTCATTCAGCCAGGTGTTATTATCCATTTATTTGATTCCTTATTCACAGCATGAGCTTCCTTCAGGCTTCATCCTCTGTGCTTCATTTGCATATCAAGAAGTGACTAAATTTAACACATTTATGATGCGATAAGGGCAGTCCTGCAGTCCAAACTTTGCATCCTACCTTCAACCCTTTAATAGCTTGCTTGATCCTGTGAGAGCAAATGAAACACTAAGGTGGGTTATAGCAAAATTGTGTTGCCGAGACTGGATCTTTTTAGTCGTCTTTTCAAAGTTTACATAGTTTAAATGATATAAGAGACAAAAAAAGCTTTATATTAAAGTGGATCTTTAATAAGTTAAGTGAGTTAAAATTACATCATTGTGGGACTTGCATTGTTGAATGTGTACAATGAGCAGAATAAATAAAGCTGGCAACAGCTGGTTTACAGTCAAAATGTTATCTTCCCAACCAAAGAAACAAATCTATATCTATAAAATAGAGGTGGGGTGCGGATGGAAGTTTGTATGTGCTCTATACAAACTTTCAGTTCTGCACCAGTCTACCTCAAACTTGGCAGATAGGTAGTAAAGCATAGTAAGATCCGCACTGTCGGGGTCTTCAAAAGGTAGGTGCCCTTTATGACCCCTTTCTTGGGGGGCAAAGAGGACACTCTTAACAAACAAGCTGCAACTCTCTACTGAGCACATGTGGTTTTGCCTCTCTTACTGAGCAGGTGCAGTTTTCAAACTGACTGAGGCACCATATTCAAACCTCTGAGGTGCCATGTTTTATACATATAAATTCCAGATTTGCCGCAGCAGTGATGGGCCCAAGACACACGGAGCAGCCCACCCTGCCAAGTAAGGTCGCCTATGATGTTGGAGGGGACGCAGGCCCAATGACTACAGCCCAGTGTCCCTGTCAAGCCCTGGCTGCCTTTCCTCAGAGCCCAGCCTGTCCTTGCCCTAGAGCCCAGCCTGCCCTTGGCCCAGAAATGGCCTGGCCAGAGCAGAAATGTGGGAGGGGGTGCCAGGGACTTCAGAAGGCCCAAAAATGCTGTGGCACAAATATACTTCTTTAAAAAAAACAACCAAGTAATCAGCTAGTATTCTATTCTAGCTAGTATCTATGGAATTTATAGAAAGCTATTAGTTTTAAAGTGTATGGAAGTTACTTGTGACATATACTTTTGAATAAAGGAATAACTCCAGTTATATCATTTTAGAGTAATTATGGAGCTTTTATGTAGAAAATTTTAAACCTTGAAATCCTTTACCAACCTTTTATATCCAGGTGCCTTCCAGATGTGTTGGACAACAATCAGGGATGTATAGTTCTTTCCATATTTAGACTGCAGTAATACTATATTTTTATTTCCTTTACATATTTTGTGTGAATCATGTATTATTCTTTGCCTTGATGTATTCATTTTTTGAAATATATTTTAAATGAAATTTGAGCTGAGAAATATTTAAGTCCTTGTGGATTTTGGGAATGACATATTGTATTTTGCCAGAGTTCTTATTATTTGAAAAGAAATTTGTCAGATAAAACTGACATTTCTAGCTACAACCCTCCCACCCCAGCTACAGTTAATGACTATTATGGAAGGCCAACTCTATTGAAGCACATAGTCTGCCCTCTATTTGTACATATTTAAGATAGTTTTTTTTTATTTTAGCAATTACATGATAGACTAAAAGTTAAGAAATGAAAATGAGAAATGCATCCTTATTCCTATCTGTAGCATATCATTTTGATTATAAGGTTAAAAAGTGGAGGGTATAGGTGAAGTTTATAGCTTTATTTAATCATTGCAGTATACAATCTGCTTTTTTTGTTCACCGTTGACTTCTAAAATATTAGAAGAGGATATGTGTGATTAAATGTTGGACATGTGAATTGGAAGATAACTTTTAAAAATCTTGCATCATTATTCAATAACATTCCAGAATATTTTAAACACTAGCAACATAGGAAACTAATACAATCAAAGGATTGCTTTACAGATTTATTACTTATAATTTCTTGAATGCTCCTTTTACGAGCAACCAAACAGAAATTCAAATAAATATTCTGCCCAGCTAAATATAGGGAAACTAAGGAACTGATATAAGAACCTGTCTGGCACACAAGCATTAAGCAGCCTGATTGCTCTTTATGATCTACTCATGTTACAGAATGTAAAATCTAGATTTGATGGATTGTAATGGGAACTTGATATAGTTCTTTCATTATGAATAAAGCATATTGAAAGTGGAACAGTATACTGCATATATCGTCTAGTTGATGGGATGTCAGCAACAGTATATTGACTTGAAAGATATAAAATAGCTTTAGAATGCTTGGAGTAAACCTGGACTTTAGTTGGGCTTCTGGCTTACTGACTGAAATGTGCCACCATTTTCCTCACCATTAGTGGGGAATACTCCATGTGACTTAAATGTTGCTGAACTGTTTTCTATATGCATCATCTTTCTTGATCTACTAAGTTGTTTGTATAACTATTGTTCAGAGAGATTTGAAAGAGAACCACTTATCTCCCTGAGGTATGTGCAAAATGTAAGAGTACCATGTCCTAAAGCAATAATTGTGTGTTTAATCCAACATTAGTTTAATGAGTGTAAATTTCATTCTAATGATATCAGCTAGCAGGTGATAAAGAAGAAAATATTATATTTATTGGAATTAAATTAATTACATTGGTTTAATTAAATTAATTAATTTCCTTAAATAAGTTTTGTCTAGAGGCTCTGTTAATGGATTCCTCACTTAGCACACCTAACTTCATACCTGAATATCAATTGGAACTTGGTTCCTGTGTCAAATCTCAGTATTCTATGAATCGTCTCATATTTATTTACTGTATTTCTTTCAAATTGCACTGTAATATTGATAAGTAATAGGCTTTCTACCTATTATGTGTTCCAGTTATGATGTTAAATTTATAAATTAAAATCCTACTTTAACTAATAATTCTGTTGTGCTTTTTTAAACAGGACTCCCTGAATGTCATTGATCCTGGTTTAATGGAGCTAAATAGCACAAGCGAAGACGCTCTAGAATGGGATGAAATGGATATAAGTAATAAGTTAATTAGTATTAATGAAGAATTTACTGAACCTGAAGCAAAACAAGATGACACAAAGCTCAATTCTCCACCTGAAATATCTGGTAATGGTAATCCAAAACAAGAAGGAGCCCCTAACATTCATGAAGACAGTCTCGGTGATCCAAGAGTAACATCTTCAGGCCCAAAGGTCTACCAAGTATATAGTCTTCACGATGTTGAATTATCCAGAAAAAACCATATATCTCTCATGAAAAACACATCAAAAGATTCCAGTCTTACACCTTCAACTATTGCAAACAAAGACACAAATAAAGATTCTTCCTTATCACCTATAAAATATTTGCCATATTTACTGGGTAGCACCACATTGGCAAAACCGCAGAATTATATGTATCATAGCGGAAACATTACCAGGCATTCTGAAAGTCAGAATAAAGTAATCAGTGAAAGAAAGCCAAAAGCTGTCAGTAACTCTGAAATCCAATTGTTTCCTGATACTGATGGAAACCAAGATAATTCGATGACTAATATTTCAGATTCTGAGTTAGGGAATATAGTTGATGTGATAAAACAAAATTTTAAGCAGAAAGATGACGAAAGCCTTGAAAATGTCACTACATCTGAACCAAAGTTTAGTAACAAAACAAAAGATGTAGACAATGGTTCCCATCATGATTCTGTGAGTGCAGAAGAATTACAAGGAAAACACAATGCTTTTACATTTTATGACTACTCATATCTTCAAGGTTCGAAATTAAAGCTACCCCGGATGATAATGCAACCACAGTCAGAAAAAGCACACAAGCAGGGCAACTTGCTTCATGGCTTTTATTTTGATAAAGTTCCCTTTATGTCTGGAAATCAGCCTGGGGAATTAAAATCATGTATGGAAAAGCTTGCTTTACCAACCAATTGGAATGATGCTGATCCTAAACACACGGAGCTTGTGGAAGATTTAAAGAAACTATGTGACACAACAAATGGGAAAGTGCTTTCAACTCTATCTCATAGCTCCTCTTTAGATTCCCTTTCTTTGACAAGTGATTTGTTTGGTTTAACTGTTTTTAGAAGTGGTGATGGTCTTAATCGTAGCACTTCCTTAGAGAGCTGGCTAAATCCCTACAAGAGCAATGAAGATCTTTTTAGTGGTAATGGCTCCGGTGACCTAAGTGGAAGTAGTGATTCTGTTGGAGAACTCAGTAAAAGGACGTTAGACCTTTTGAATCGCTTAGAAAATATCCAAAGTCCTTTAGATCAAAAAATAAAGCGGAGCATCTCTGATATCACCCTCCAAAGCACTTCTCAAAGAATGTCCTTGACTGGCCAAGTATCCCTGGATATTGCCTCCTCAATCAATGAAGATTCACCTGCTTCTCTCACTGAGTTAAGCAGCAGTGATGACCTGTCTCTCTGCTCTGAAGATATTATAATGCACAGAAACAAAGTACTAGATTCAAATGCATCATTCAGAAAGCACCTCAATCGGTCTGTCGCTGATGAGAGTGATATTAACGTTAGCATGATTGTTAATGTTTCTTGTACCTCCGCTTGCACTGATGATGAAGATGATAGTGATTTATTATCAAGTTCTACTCTCACCTTAACTGAGGAAGAGCTGGGGATGAAAGATGAAGATGATGATTCCAGTATTGCAACTGATGAGGATATTTATGAAGACTCCAATTTAATGTCAGGACTTGACTACATAAAGAATGAACTCCACACTTGGATTAGACCTAAATTATATCTGACAAAGGAGAAGAGGAGACAGCATGTGGGTTATGAAATTCAGGGCTGTAAGGAGTTAAGAATTGGTGAGACTTTGAAACCAAAAGATTCATTGAGCATCGAACAATTTTTGAGTGATTCCATATGTAAACTTTCCCAAAATAATGGCAACAGAAAGAATGTATTGGAGAATCATACGTCAGAGACAAAAAGACAAGCAAAAAATGAAGGCTTTCAGCTTTTGCAAGATTCCTTAGTAGATGATATGGAGAATGGAAATGTTGCAGTTACTCAAGAAAGTCTAAATGGACAACATATTTCAACATCTGCCATAACTGTTAGTACGTTAGATGGGAAAGAAAATGAAAATGAAGGTTGTGTTAATAGTTCAAAAGATTCTCATATTAACAGTAAAGAAGCTGTTCAACTACCAAATATAACCAGCCCTCAAAAAGAGTATCAAAATCATATTCATTATGATGGCCAGGGTATTAAAAATCTTATCACAGAATTTGACTCATATGTCAAAGAAGACAGTACACCAGGTACAGCATTACTAACACTGCCTCCAAGTTATCAACAAAGTAAAGCAGGAATTAGTGAGCCTGTTAGTGATTGCTGTGCATGTTTAAAATCAAATGAAGCAGAAAAAAACACATCAGCTAGCAGTCATGATTCATATTGCAACTGTGAATCAGTTGCATTTGATAAAAGAAATGGTGAAGATTGCTCAGTGCATAATTTTGTGATGGAGATAATTGACATGGCTTCTACAGCCTTGAAGAACAAATCACAGCCTGAAAGTGAGCCAGCTGTTCCACATTCATTAGCCCAGATCAAAGAAAAGGTTCTAGAACATTCTCACAGGCCAATCCAACTTAGAAAGGGGGATTTTTATTCTTATCTTTCACTCTCTTCTCATGATAGTGACTGTGGGGAAGTGACTAAATATGTTGAAGAAAAGAGCAGTACTCCGGTTCCGCTGGACTTTGCAGAAAACATTGAGTGTTTTTTTGAAGCCTGTCCTGAGGAAGAACGAGTTGAACAGCAGGTGTACATTGCTCCTAATGAAGCTGAGGCAACTTTGATCAAGGATTTGGATTTAATAGATGAACACCAAACGTCCACCAATTGTAATGACTTTTCTTTCTTATCTAAGGAGATGGGTACAAATCCTCCAGGCACTTCTCGCAAAACAGGATCAAAGAATATAAAAAATAATCCTGGTGAATCTTTCGATCAAGAGACCTCTAACAAAGATCCAATTTTGAATTCTTTTCCAAATGACTCTATAGAAAACCATCTAGGTCAGTCCTTTGGCACTGCAAAATCTAAAGAAGATTTTGTCACCTCCCCAAAGGCCTTAGTTAAAGCCACGCAGTTAAAACCTGATCACTTGAAAGGCAAAGAAGTTAAGCACCCAAACCTAAAAACTCTTGTATGTGAAGAAAAACTCCTGCCTCTTTACAAAGAAAGGCACATAAATACAAAGAGATAGAATGCAACTGTCCCTGGACACATCCATGTTATTTCATGAGCAGGTATGTACTGAAATCTTGAAGACTAAATATTATTAGTGACATGACCATATAATTAAACAAATTGTAGTATTTCTGGTGACTGTTTAAGTAGATAATAACCGTGTGCCTTTTGAATTTATTTTCACAATAACAAAATGATATTTAAGCTTACATTTTACAGGTATTCAGGTTACATCCATTCTTTCAATGACCATCCAAGTTTACAAAGATGCTGAAAAAGTGGACTTATGCACTTTTTTGCAGCCATTGCAACTTCCCCATGGTTACATGATCAAAATTTGAATGCTTGGCAACTGGCCCACTTTTATGATTGTTGCACCATCCTGCAGTCATGTTCTTCTGCCCTGCACAAACTGCCTCCATTTCAACTCCCTCCTTCTTTGCCATTTGGCACCCTGCGGAACACAGCCACGATAAAGAAGGCATGTATTCATCTACCACTGCTCTCTAGTGTTGCCTCCAGCTGACATTTGGGGTCACCTTTGCCTCGCCTCTGCTGGACTCACTTCTGCCACTACCCCCATAGTCACTAGTATTTTTTTCCCAATTGACTGTACCCTCCTTCCTTTTGTGCTTAAAAAAATTGATTGCGGGGAAGGGAGCTGAAGTGGATGCAATTTGCACAGGGCAGGAGAAGAGTGGGATCCTCACTGAGTGGTCCAGACAACTGCAACCTGGACGGCTTATAGAAATAGAACTTAGACCTATATACCACTTTACAATGCTTTACAGCCCTCTCAAAGCAGTTTACAGAGTCAGCATATTGCCCCCAATAATTTGGGTCCTCATTTTACTGGCCTCGGAAGGATGGAAGGCTGAGTCAACCTTGAGCCTGGTGACATTTGAACTGCCAAATTGCAGTCAGTCGGCAGTCAGCAGAAGTAGCCTGCAGTACTGCACTCTAACCACTGCACCACTGTGGCTCATAACTCCCCTTCCAATTCTAATTAGTTCATTTAGAGAACATTTGTGCTTGGTTTCCTGAAATATAATACTTAACCTTAAATAAAATTCAGAATCAAGACTATATTACATGTACTGGAGGAGGAAAAAAAGATATTGAAACATTCTTTATATATGTCACTTGCTATTTCCTATTAAGTGTAGCAATGCTGAGCTTACCTTATTTAAAGTATTTTAGCACATCTCATGTGCTAAAATTTCAATCCTAACTAGGGCCTAAAGCAATATACATAACATGAAATCAACATTAAAATTAATATTATTTGCCCTTGTGCATGTATGGATTGTAGACATCAATTCTATAATCTTTACAGCATTGCTTGAAATCTCATATTTGTTTTCTGATAAAATTAAGTATGCATACGTGTCTTTTTAAATTTAAATTTGAGCTGAATGGTGGCAAATAATTGAAGAAAACTGGTATTACCAGTATAGCCTACATTTCTGTGCTGTCTTTTGGCTTATTGCACTGTCTAGTCAAAGTCAGCTTTAACAACTTATTGGCTCTATATAAATTCTCAATGGGCACTTCCCCGCACCTCCTGTGTAATCAAAATGTTCCTCCCCCCACCCCAGACTATCAGAAAACAGAATGTGGACTCCTGGAAGTAAGAAACATGGCAGTTATTATTGAAACTAGTTCACCTTTACAAACCAATATGAATAGTTTATTGGAATGTGTATTAGCAAAGGAGGAAATTGATGCAGCTCTTATTTTCAGGACAATATACTGGAAATTACATATTTTCTACAGTTACAATGATGTGTTCTAATTCAGAAGTGGGAAATCTACCTCCTTCAGCCTCCATTTCAAAAGCTTTGTAAAGATTTCACTTAGGTTTCTGGCAAGAATAATCTTGCTTCCTCAAATAAGGCTTGTTTTGAGAGTAAGAAAAAAGAAAGAGGAAGAAGAAAATGAGTAGAGAGTGAAAAAGGAAGTGCCATAAAGAGCCAGAAAGCAAGCAAACCCTGAACACTTCTCTGCATACTTAGTTTGGCCCCACTCCCGTACAACAACTTAGCCCAAGAGAGTGCAACTCTTGACAGATTTTTCCACCTTGCCTTTTCTCAGTATTCACCTATGGGTGATTGTGGACCAATTTTCCCTGTCCATAGAAGCTTCCCTTTCACTAAAGGTAGAAACGTAGTGCATACAAAGCTATATACACACTGAGGTGCCTTCTAAATGTCAATTAATGAAGGTGTAATATAATTCAGCAAGGATATTGCTGTGGGGTCTTCACATAAACCCTAACTCATAAATCCACAGCTCCTCAAGTCAGCAAGAAGACCTCAGGCTCTCTAAGCTACCCACCAGATTCTTGAAATCCCTCCTCCCTACCGTGAGGGCTTAGTTGATACTTTAACTTCATTTCTCATGCTATGGGAAATGAATTAGAAGCAATCTATCCTAATTTGTTAACTTATTCAAATAACAGTTATTATACTTAACTATGCTAAAGATTATCTTTTTGGTGGCAGATTGTTTATTTTTTGATGAGCCTAATTACTGATTTTCCAAAGGTAATTTACATTTATTACTAATACATCTTTTAAAATGTGACAGATAAATGTTGTTCCCATAAGTGTATTATGAAAAAAGTTACTATTTAAAAACACATTATTTAATTTGAAAGATAAATGGCAAACACCATTATTTTTTTTTCCTGGAGCACCTGTGCTGTAAGCTCATTAAAATGTGTGATTTTATGTGAAGCTGAGATACTTAAGAGAAAAATTATCTATGGTATATGTATACCCTAAAAATAAACCCAGTACGCAAAGGTGACAGTATGCATATTTACCAACGTAGCTCAACTAATTTAATGTGATTTCAGCTCCAGCTGCAAGCTAGAATAAAGCTGTTGTGAGCAAATATATTTTCCTGCTGAATACCGTATATCAAAGCTGTAATCTCACTCTTTTATGGGTATAGTATAAAATTGACCATTAAGAGACAGCAGCTTCAAAAAATTCTATGTACTGTAAATGATAATTCTGCTGTTTTATCGAGACGACTGCTGACTTTATAACTGTACAGATATGTTTCCTCTGGAGGTTCAGAGCTTTTGTTTACCATGGAGGCAAGAGTTATCAAGAAAATGTATCATGGCACTTTCTTTTTCTGTTTGTATGGTCCATAGCCTTTTCCTCCTATACTTTTTTCTTTGAGGCACACATGAAGTTATACTAGATCCAATTATTTTTTATGCAGTCCAGTATTTTCTGTTCTGATTTGGAGAGATTGTCTAATGTGTTAGACAGAGGTTTTCCCTACCATCTGTCATCTAATTCTTTCACAAGGTGATGCCAAGTCATTCAAATCAAATCATCTTTATTAGTGTAATTGATTGATCCAAACATAAGAATAACAGGGCAAAAGAAACATCCTCCATCTATACAGGAAAATTTTGAACTTTTTCCAACTGGCGAGACATCTCATTCACCTAGCCAAGGTTAGGCAGTATAAAGGCTTCATGCTGGCCTACTTCAATGTTCTTATTATCAGCAATCTTTTAAGATAAATTCCACATATCTTTGTCCCTCATGCAATTTGCTTGTGTTGTTTGTTCTGCTATATTTGTGTTGTTCCTACCATCCTATTTTTCTTTTAGTATTAGACCATGTAGATTTATTTCTTTTCTATTGACCCTATTGCACTGCAGATAAAAGAGTTATGCTTAGCGTGACCAAACTTTGTGCTCTATTTTTAAAGTCAAATCAAATAATATTTTATGGGATTGGTTAGTGATGAGTATTTAAGATCCCAAGCTTTAAGTGGATCTTGCCAGCCTACCAGCATTGCTACTACTAATTATTGCCTGCACAGTCAACCTGATGCTTAAAGTGGATTTGGCCTTTTTGTCCACCTATCAAATTCTTTCCAAGGATCTGGGCTAGGCAGTGTTTAAGTTAAAGGTACTGTCACAACAAAAGCTGTTCCAAGTAAAGTTGCCTTTTGCAATTGACTGATGATGATTTTGTCAATGCTGATAGTGGTCAAATGGTACTCCATGTGTTTTGGGATTGCATCCAAGACACCTATTACTATGGGTACTATCTTTGTTTTCTTTTTCTATAGTCATTTCATTTTTATTTGCAGGTCTTTGTATTTTGTGATTTTCTCCAGTTCTTTTTCTTCTATTCTGCTGTGTTCAGGTACTGTAATGTTCTAGATTTTTTTTAATCTTTTTTATTGACAAATGATAAGTCTGGGATGTTCTCTGACAAGTGTTTGTCTGTTTGAATTCCAAAATCCCAGAACACTTTAGTTTCTTCTTTTTCAATTACTTTATCTAGTTTCTACCAGTACTTGCTTGCCACCAAATGGCATTTCTTGCAGATGTTCCAATGCATCATTGTTGCTATATTGTCATGCCAGTTTGTAGTGAGTCTGTGCAAACTTCTAGCAGCAGTTAACTAGGTGGTTCACTGTTTCTTCATTTTCTTTGCAGAGGTGGCATTTATTGTCTGTTGCTGTCTTCTCAATTCTGACTTTGAATGCATTTGTTCTTAAGATGTGTTCTTGTGCAGCTATAATTAGTCCCTCTGTATCTTCCTTCAACTTTCCTGTTCTTATCCTTTGCAGTTATTATTATTATTTATTATTTATTAGATTTATACCCCGCCTCTCTTCATCCCTTCCAGGGGAACTCGAAGAGGCAAACATACAATAAAAAGCAGTACAACCTATACAATAAAATAGTAAAAAATCCATTCATTCACACAGTCACACCCGAGAGGAGGGGGAGAAGAAGGGGACACCATGACTAGGGCCACGCTTGCCGGCATTGCAGTTATCTGCTTGCCTGCTTTTTTTTATATAGCACTTTGCTCTGCCATGTCTTTTTTCTATTCTTCATTTAGTCTTATAGGCCAGTTTGGTCTCGCCAGTATTTAGCAAGCCTTCAGTGCACCTTCTTCACTTTCCTTCAAATATTCTTGAAATGATCTTTCTTCTTCTTCAACTGCCTGGGGTACTATCAACACTCCACGCCCACCTATTTTCCTTCATAAGTATAGTTTGTCAACATCACAGTGAAGATGAAGGACATGATTCATTGTCTATAAATCAAATAAATAAATAAATAAATGATTCATTGTCTATGGAGATTCTCAATCATCCAGGTCATGAATTGAAAAGCACCGTTCGGCATGATTCATTGTCATTATTTTTCTGTCCTTCCTATCCAGGAGTTTTAGTTCAGTGGCTTGAGTCCAGTCCACTATACCAACTTTGTATCCAATGACTGGAATTTTCTCATTGTTAATTGCTTAGGTGGTGTTTGGACTTGAAGATCTTCTTCATTCTCATGATGTACTCACTTCTGACTTTCTTCTTAACTTCATTGTGCTTGATGTTGTCCTGCTATATTGTGTTTTGTCACATGATCAACCAGATAGTTAGACTGGATTTGGCATTTTTATCCACCTATCTAGTTCTTCCCAAAGATCTGGGATATTATTATTACTATTACCATTATATTATGTTCTTACTTTAAAAATAGTTTGATTTGATATCAGAGAGGCTCCTTACCTGATGCCTGCAAACTATTTGTAGTATCATTGACCTGTGCTTAAAGTCATCTCTATTCTACCATTAAGCTATGCTAATAAGTTCATACAAACTGATAGAAAAGGTCTAGAAGTGACCAGAACTGAAACAACCAACCAAAGACATCCTCCATTCTCCTTAATCGAGATGATTACCAAATGGTGATGTAGGTGCAAGAAGTAATACCAGATGTAGATTAACCTCCTAGTTTGTTTTGTGATTTAATCAGTATTTTGTCAAAATAGTAAATTTTTTCTTGAATGCTTATATAAAGAGTACCACAATAGTTTTATTTCTAACATTAGGTTGATATATTTAATTTGTTTATCTATGTATAAGTTTAGATATTTAAAAAGCTTACATACAGTTCCAATAGTTTGTGTTTTTTAAAAAAGTATTATTAAAAGCCCATTTAAGGTGTTGAGGCTAGATATGCAACACATGTTTCATGTTTAAATCATAGGCCTATATTTGTTTAAAATTTGTGTAAGGAAAGAGTGAGTGAGTGAGAGAGAAGTCCACAACATTAATTAATATTAAACAAGAAGGTGATTGCATAACACCAGATATTTTTACTTAATTTGGAAAGTATAAAATGCAAGGCTGGAGTGCCTCCTTTGAAATGCTGTGATAAGGTACTTTGTACTAATCCCTTAGCTGTATTCTAATAGTTATTTTTTTATAATCTTCATCCTATGCTTTGGCTCTTTGTTGCACAGGTTAACCTTAAATTCTAAACTGAAAAAAAAAGTCCATCAGAAATACAGATAGTATTTGACTCATGTCAATAATTGGAACTGGAATTTCCATCATAGGTCAGTGCGGTCATAAAGTGACCTATCATGTGACCAGATATAATTTTACAAACATTTTTACTTAATAATGGTAGTAATTTTACAATCATTAAGCAAATGAAGCTTCCCCAATTTACTTTTTTGTAGGAAACCAGCTGCAAAGGCCACAAACCATGATCATGTGACCACAGGATGCTGCAAGCAATTGTAAATTGTTGTTGTTGCCAAGGGCCCAAATTGCAAATTATGTGATTATGGGGATGGGGCAACATTTGTAAGTGCAAGGTCATAAATCACTTTTTCTGAAGACATCATAATTTTGAACCATTATTTAAAGAGACATAAATTGAGTACTATCTATATTAATTATTCCTCCTAGTAAGAAACATTAGGGCAATATCAATTAATGGATTATTTATTTTTGTCTTATCTTTTTATTTAGAGAGAATTCAATACAGTATTTTAGATTATACCTATATTTATATAATCTCAAGCCTAAATAGATTATTTGACAGTGAATCCTACTGATTTTAATAGGACTTATTTCCATGTAATAGCTCAGGATTGCAGATTATATTGGTTGGCTGTGTGGCCTTTATTGAGTCTTAACGTGCCTATTGATTGATACACTTTCAGAAGGTAGAGGAAGCATGTTCACAGATACCTAAAAGGGTGGGATTGAGGGAAAAGGTCAAACTTGATTATTTCCCCTGTGCCTTTTGAAACTAAATCTTGTTTTATAAAAATCAATGATGGGTTCCACTTCAATGAAAAGATATAACCCTGATTTAAACCATAAGCTACAAAAAATTACTGTTCATAGCTGCTTTTGCATACACCTGTAAGGACACTGGTGTGAGATCATATAGCAGCTAATGTGGCTATTTTAGAGAAAATTGTGTTTTACAAATGGAATTATAGTTGATGTAGCATGCTCTTACTTTTCTTTCCTTTTCTTCCTTTTTCTTTCCCCTTTCCCTTTTAGAAATTTGGCTGCATTTCAGATGTAGGCTTATCCTCTAAACCCTGGGATGACCTCTAATTCCATTGTACCACTGCCTTTTGTTACACTTGACTCCCAAGATAAATTTTCTTTCCAAATGTTATTTGTACATGTTGGCTTTGTAACCAGGTTGCATATGCTGGAGCAATTTCAGTTATCATTTGGCTTTGTAGCAAAATGATTTTCTTTCATATGGGTTTATATGCCAAGCTACCTCTTAACAACTTTTTTTTCAAATGTATATGCCTCTGTATGACATCTCACGCACTAATATTTTAATGATTTTGCAATTGCAGTCTCTGTTATCATTTCAAGCCATCATTTCAGAACTGTAAATGTCATCAATTCTCCTGGTTTGTGTATCAAATTTGGTATTTTATGTGTACAACCCATATTGTTTATTGAAAGTATTTTAGAAAGGAAATTTTGATTGCAGCAAAAAGGAAACAACTGCTCCTGAGTCAAAAGAACCGGTTATTCAAAGTAAACACAAATGTATCCTTTTGCTTTTTCTAAAAAAACAAAACAAAACTATGCAACACTTCAAGAAACAGCTATGTAGTGTTGTATATTAAGAATTGTTAACATTGTACTAAATTAAATAAAACATTTTGGTTTTCTACTATGCTTCTTGAGGTGGTAATCAGAAAAGAACCCCACATTTTTTAAAAAATGGTGCCTTGCTGTATTTCTTATAACATTTATTAAAAAGTTGCTTTCACAGTAAAATTACATTCATTTGAAAGAAGGAAATAGCAAGGTGTGAATCGTTTCTGTATATATGTATAACCAAGTGCAAACATTGATGTACAATGACAGTATAAAATGCTTTAATGTTTGTGATGCCTGGTGGTGTAGAAAACATAAGCCTTAAAGCCACTAGATTGCATGATAATTAGAACTGGCATAATAAACATAAGTTTACTGGGGAAATTTTAGAACTGGCTCTCATTTACCCACATCTGTCTAAATGTGAATATTGCATGGATCTGCCATAACTATTTAAATATTTATAAGGGTCTCTCAGGTTTTGTGTAGGCCTTTAGGAACAACTTTGTCTGTGACCCTTCTGTCCTGAAAGTTCAGGTACTTCTGGTAATATTGGAAAAGGACTTTGAACTACAATCTCATCCTGGAATAATTCCCTTGCTGTCTCCACCTGTTAAGATGCCCATTTGGAGACCACAGAAGAGGTCATCTTCAAGAATCTTATGCGCTAATAAGAACCAGGAAAACTATCTGTTTTTTCTAAATACCCACTTTCCACCTGGGTTTTTTTTTTTCCCATAACAAACAGAATTCTCTCCTCTCTCCCTCGCCCATCTCTCTCTCTCTCTCTCTGTCTCTCTCTCTCTGTCTGTCTCTCTCTCTCTCTCTCTCTCTCTCTCTCTCTCACACACACACACACACACACACAAATATCTATTATAAAATGGCTCACTCTGAGGCTTACTGCCCCTTCATGCATTACAACTGAGTTGATCAAAAGGGTTTCTTAGTTTTAAAGTTCCTGCTATACAGGTAGTTCTTGTTTAGTGACTGCCTTATTTAGCAAGCCATTACAATGATGATGAAAAAGTACAGTAATCTTTGAAGGTCTGTAAAGCAAAGGAAAGCTAGATCATGAGACTGTAAGCACAGTAGTAATTTCACTTAATGATTGTTTTGCATAACAACTGAATTGTTGGTTGCAATTGTGGTCGCTTAGTGATGACTACTTCTATAGTTTACAACACTGAACAAAAGTATAAAGGAAAATACAGATCTACGTACAATGGCCGGAGAAGAGAGGCAGGGTATAAATCTAATAAAATAAAAATAAATAAACTGCTAATTTCTATCAAAAAATATAGATTTACTACAAGATGACAATGTTATGCCACATCTGAAATCTTATTGATACTAAGGAAGAATGGCTTATTTTCCCCAATCTTCTTTTCTGTTATTGCATCTGGAACCTTCCTCCTTTCCCAAATGATATTGGTATTGCCTGAATATTCCCTCTCTTCACTGTGGGTGAGGACAGGACAAAAGGTTGTTGATTTTGAAGACATACATATGTTTTCTGAGGTTTTCGCGGGTGTTTGTATGAAAGTCTTTGGAGAAAACCCGAATAACCAAAGATGTACAAATACACACACACACACAAACACACACACACACACGTGTGT
Source organism: Boaedon fuliginosus (assembly GCA_027560395.1). Classification (NCBI taxonomy): domain Eukaryota; kingdom Metazoa; phylum Chordata; class Lepidosauria; order Squamata; family Lamprophiidae; genus Boaedon; species Boaedon fuliginosus. Next base: position 103,399 of record JANHGC010009206.1, read on the forward strand.
GGGTGTCCACAGTGAGTATATTCCTGAAAAAAATAAAAGATGCCAATCTTCTCTAGCTGTGAACTCCAAAGTGATATGGACTACAATTCTCATAATTCCCAGTCATTCTGGAAGTAGGACTTAACTATCTGATAAGATAAATTGTTAGGTTAGGATCCTTTTTTCATACATGCATTTCTTGAATATGTATATAATAAAAAGTGACCATTCTTGGTGATCATCCTTCATAGGGATCATTTATAGGTTTCCAAAGTTCTATTTTTCAGTTAACTGCTTGATGCAGTAGTTAGGTAAGATATAAACCACAAGTAAATATGGATGAAAATGGAAACATACATATTATAAAGTGATTCTTATATACAGGGTCAAATGAATGTGGTATATTAAACTTGATGATTCTGAATAAAACTGAAAACTTTGTAATATTATTCAGATTTGATGAATCCCTCATCCAATTACAAGTTAAGGTTGTAAATTCAGATAATGCATTGATTTCCCAGTTCAGTCCTGTTTTATTAGGCAGTCTTTGGCCCATTCATATTTATGCTCTAATTGGAAAGTGTCTGGCTATTTTATTTACTTTTCTTCCAACAATATGCACATAAAATCTGAGGATTTTAAATGTATAAAAGAAACCAAATCATTTTTTCCATGAAATAACTATGTATTGGCAACCCAAATGTGATTTGTCTATGGAACAGGAAACAGTATTCCAAACTCTCCAAAAAAGTATGTTTGTGTGTACACAAGCACACACACACATGCACACACACACACACACATACACAAATATATCTATATCTATCTATCTATCTATCTATCTATCTATCTATCTATCTATCTATCTATCTATCTATCTATCTATCTAGATATAGATATAGATATAGATAAAAATCTTTCTTTTCCTGAGACATTTTAAAATTTTAAGTGGCCTCCTTTCACCTGAAATTTGAAAGGGGAAGTCCGATTTGCATGCGTTGCCTGCACATGTGCAGTAGAGCTTGGCAGTTGGGCAGTGGGTGGGGGTGTGCAGTTCGGGACCCTTTTTCAGGGGTGCAGATGCCCCCAAAGGCATTCGTGATCCCCCTCCCCCAGTGTGTGTCTCAGGACTGCAAGGTATGTGCCTGGCAAGTTTGGGCCACATTGGTGCCGGTGTGGAGGAGCCTTTCAGCACATACCCACAAACCCACCAGCACTTCTCTTTTATAGATATAGACTGTCGTGGGTTTCTATCGGATTATGGCATATGGATGTAATCAACCAACCAATGCCTTTCGCTTTCTACAACCCAATGTTGCAGAGCCATCTTGATGGATGTTCTTTCTAAAGAACAGCAGGCAGCCACTTTTCCCATACTCCGGGCTGAGCATGTCATGGTGCTGTACCTCCAAGCATGCTTAAGACTACAAATCGCAGAATCCCCACCCAGCCTGACCAGGAATTCCCAGAGGTTTGGTCCCATCAGCTTTGGAGGGCAGCAGACGGAGGAAGGATCCGAGGATCAACTCTTACCGAACCAGACCTGATGTCCCCCCTGTTGCATTTCTTGAGGTGCTTCTCCCTTGAGATAAACCCAAAGCATTTGGCCACTTGGAACGGCTGCTGCTTCTTTTGATGGTCCTCTGAAAAGAGAATCTGGGGAGAAAGCCTGATTTCCATTCCAATGGAGGTTCATACTCAGAGGTCAAGCGATAAACCGGTTTCAAACCATCTACAGAGGAGGTCCCGAGCAAAAGGGAGTGAGCTCTTGCCTTCCTCTCTCCCTCAAGGCTGGAGCAGACATGATCCCAAATCCCACAATATAAATCAACGTCGATCACACGGAACACGAGACTGAACTCTACATGCCACCATATTTTATTTTACACTTCTCACTCAGTAAGGACTGTCCCAAACTTCTACAACTCCTGCCTTCATTTGGTGGACTGTCAAGCTTGATGATAAGTATCAAGGAGTTGGGTCCCCCCCCCCCGCTTATC
>JANHGC010009206.1:119965-135054 GCA_027560395.1 Boaedon fuliginosus
TTCTCTTCTCTTCTCTTCTCTTCTCTTCTCTTCTCTTCTCTTCTCTTCCCTTCCCTTCCCTTCCCTTCCCTTCCCTTTCCTTCTCTTTCCATCCCCTCCCTCCTTCAATTCTATTCTTTATTTTCTATTCTGTTCTATTCTATTCCTTATTCTTTCTATTCCCGATTCTATTCTGCATTCTATTCCGCATTCTATTCTGATTGATTTGATTGAATTGTATATTTTTAAAAGCATTCAATGTCCCATTTTGCTTAGTATTTGTTTTTCTTTTTATTCTGTTTGGAAAGAAAGATAAACCGTACTTCTGAGAAAACCTAATACAAAAAGGTCATTACAAGAGTAAAAGAAAATTTAGTAAGCTCTAGGGTGGGCTGTTCCTTTTAACATACATGTTCAGTTCTCACTAAGAAATGGGTCAGAGTGAAATTTATCATCTTAAAGAAACCCCTCAATCTGCAAAGAAAAAAGTAAAGTTATCTAAAATCACAACTGGTTTTTTTTTCATTTAAAAAAAGACTTAATGCCATATCAAAATAACCCTGCTTTTCTGCTTTGTTCCAAAATCCATTTCTCATGGTGTGCCATTAAAGTTTATAGAAGATCCTGACTGCTAAGCAAAGAATTTATTAGAAAATTTAACACCATTTCTTAAGGATTAAAAAGACCAGAATGTTTACTGTATCACATGTTAATCAGTGTAACAATGCACACAACAAACCTAAGCACAGATTTAATAAAAATAACTATGTAAAGATAACTATTTTTTAACCGCTCTTTCGTTATTCCTTATTAATTCCTTTCTCAGGACTATTACTCATGGATTATATAACATGGATTATAATCCGGCAAAATTGCTGTGATAACCAACCAGCTAGGCTTTAAAATGCTATTTTCTGCTTGTAACATTGCAATATTAAAGACACAAAGAAAGTAAGAATTATTAATCAAGGAAATTCACAGAACGTCTTCACGTTTTCAAACTACCTGCCTTCAAGATATGTCAATTCTATATCCCCTTTAGACCTTGCTGGCTAAGAATTCAGTGGAAGCTGAAATTTAACACCTGTAAACTAGGTAAACTAATTTAGTTCTATGTTTAAATTAAGATCGGTGGCAATTCTACCAAATTAAGTCTTCTAAATGTCAATAATATCTAAATGAAAATATTTAGACCTTGAAAATGGATTCTCTGCTTTCATAAGGTATTTTGGCCCTCACATCAGAGACCCAAATATTGAACGACGATTCAGAATTTCTCCTAACCTGGTGAAGTTTTAAACATTTCAGAAACAGGAATAAATATTTTCATGATGTAGCTTTCGGTCACTTTCCTCCATAAAGAAATGAGCAAGTATCATGTTTACGACTGCTTTGTTTAACTGGTCCCTTTGTTGAGTTTTAGGTCTTGTATGAAACACAGATCACACTTTTGGCCATATTTATGCAGAAATATGGAACTAATTTGAGCATCTCTGTATATATGCTCCTACACAAAGTATTATTGTTTTTAGGGGTATTTAAAAAGATGCCCAGAAACATGATGGAAATGGGGCGTATATAAATGTGGTAGATAAAATTACTACAAGGTGTTGGATTTGCCATCCCTGCTGCAATGTCTCTAGCAGAACCAAAAAGCAAGGAATTACGTTTGGGGGTGGGGAAAACACCCTTGATTGTATCTGGAGTTCTGGAGAATAAATTACGTTTTTCTCAAATCAACAAACAATCCATTCAACTACAGAAGCCGGATTCCATTATCACTGAACTGGTAATTTATTCCGCCGCATTTTCTGCAAAACATCGTCAAACATTACACTTTTTTTAAAAAAAAATTTGCTCGTTTGAAAAGGATCTTTTTGAACATAAAAAAAAAAAAGGATAGTGATAAAAATAAGGCGATTGGAAGGCTTGGGTGCCAAGCAAGCTGGGCAAAAGCTGCTCTGCATTTCCAGCTGCTCACTGGACATGGCAGAACTAAATTAACCTCTGCCACCAAACAGGGGAGGTTTGCTAAAATTCATCTGCCACCCAGAAATCACTCTAAGAGCCAATTGCAAATCAGAAGGATTTCTTGAGAGTATATAGACTTTCGCCAGGACAGAGGAAGTGGATGAAAAGAGTTGGCAAGCTCTATAAACTGTATCCGGAGCCCCTTTGCGTCGGTCGAGGGGTCCTTGGTGGTCTCTGAGGTTGGCCGTTTCCTTGCAGCTGTTGGTGGGACTGGAGTGCCGCTGTGATACCCTGCGGAAATAGAAGTCCTCGGCTTACGACCACAACCGAGCCCACAATTTAAGCTAAGTGAGGCATCGGTCGAGTTTTGCCCCGCGTTGCGACTTCTCTCTCCGCCTTTAAGCGAATCGCTGCGGCCGTCATAAACAGGAGTCAAGCAGCCGAATGGAAATCACGGGGCACCACGGGGGATGCTGCCAACGGTCGCAGGCATGGGAAATGGCCGTCCCTTTTTTCAGTCCCACTGTTCACTTCGAACCGTCAGTAAATGAACTGCTGTTAAGTCCTGCCCTGGCAATGGGGGCGAGGGGCGAGGCCCTCTTCAGTAAAGGTGCGTGGGTATCCAATTTGTGGGAGACGTTGATTAGATGACCACTTTCCTGTTCCTGATTTTTCCCCCCCGATGTCGAGGGTTGTTGCAATACACAACGGCCCAATCAAGGAATTAAACAGCACTCCCATATAGAGCATAGGGCAGACAGAGATAGACAGACCAACAGAGGAAAGGCACAGAAAGGCAGAGACAGAAAGAGAGGCAGACAAAGAGACAGAGAGGCAGAGAGACAGAAAAAAGACACACAGAGAGAGGCAAAGAGAGAGGCAGACAAAGAGATAAAGAGAGCAAACCCCACTCCCTTCTAGCTCTGATGATGTTACCTAGTTGGGTAATGAAACGTCTGCAAGAAAATAGTTGAAGCTTAGACAGCACCAAGGTGCCCCCCGCCCCGGCCAGCTCAACCTTGAGCTACAAATATTCGCTTCTCTTTGTATTAACTTCCTACATGTAGAAACAGTACAAGTTTCAATAATTGTGTATCCTCAAGTTGAGAAATAGGGAATAGGAACTGAAATACTGTACATAGGAACTTTCATATATACTGTATATATTGCTGCTGTTCCTCGAAATATGGCACACACCCTCACATGCGAAACGCTTTGTGTTTTAAAATTATATAATCACAATTTAAGGATAAGTTCACAACGTGGAAGAGTGTAATACCAAATTATTGCATATAAAATTATTTATATAAAATAATATAAAATAAAAAGGTTAAAATCCAACCACCAAAGAACACAAGTAGCTGTCTTCGTTCAAAACGGCCTGCTGCATGGATGGGATCTTCCAGAAAAACTTCTCTGATTTCAGATTCATTCATTCTTTCAAAACTACAAGCACAAGAATAGGTTCTTATTGCAAAGATGCCTGTTACAATCTCTTTCTAAGACGTTTTTATACACAAAACCCAACCAGATTAGAATACAGGTTTTCAGGAAAGGCTTCAGAGTCAGAAACATTTAACTGTATTACGTGCCACTGTTAGCAGGAAGAGGGATTCCTACGGCCTCTCATCATGGCGTCCGAATGGTCACGTTTTACATGACGATACTGGGAATTAAGCACTATATTGCTTTAGTTTAGGCGAAAAACAAACCTTTTTTTTAATCTTAAGGGGTAGTTCATTCAATGGCAGCAACCGATCTAAACGCTTTGTCCTCACTTCCCAGTAGCTCAGGCCTAGAAGTTAAAAAGTCACCCACTTGCGCAAGAGCAATAAAAAAATTAAATATTTTATTCAAATAATAAGCTTAAGTTCAGGCTGCAAAGTTGGCAACGTAGCTTTTAAACACATCACAAAAAAAAAAAAAGGCGTGCACAAGAATGTAGGCCGAACAAAAATACTAAGCATCGTACTCGACAGCCGGTTTTAAGAAAAGCAAAAAATAATAATAATAATAATAATAATAATAATAATATATAATCACTATACAAAATATAAAATGTATTAAACACTACCATCCACAGAACAGGGTTTTGTTTTGTTTTTTTAATTGGGTTATTATATTTCTAAAATGATTTGTGTAATTATATAGTGAGCTGTAAACGAGGACAGGATGCCCTCCCTCCCGCTGGCAAATGTTCCGTTCTGCTTCTGGGCCCTCCCCACCCCACTGAAAACTGATCTAGGCCGCGTACACCGTCGATAAAAAGGAAGGGATTATTGGGAATACAAAGTAAACATTGTCTGAGCTACAAAAGAACGAAATTGCTCCTTCCTTCACTCTCTTGCCAGGCGCCCCCCGTGCGGACGCAGCACCGGCGGGTTTCCGTTAATGGGCCGTGCAGCCGCGCCATGTCCGAGGCAGCAGCGGGTTTTCACGGAGACGGCGACTCAACTGCAGAAACGGAGAAGACGGGACGTGGGGAGTAGCCGTGCAGCCCCCTCGGCTTCCGGGTTCAGCTCCTTGTGCATCGAGCCTTTTATTGCCTTTCGGAATTTCGGTCAAGGCATCCGAAATGAGAGCCATGGGTAAAATATACACATAGGCCCCCGTTCCCCCCCGCCCCACAAAATTAAAAAAAAAATGTTTTCTTTTTTTTTAAAAAAAGGACACGAACTGCACATTAATGCCTGCGCTACGTGAAAGCACCTTTTTAAGAAAAGAGCCCGTGCGGCGAGAGATTCAAATGTCTCAAGATTCAAAATGAATCAACAGTATTGGATAACAATTTCATTCTCAACTCAGAAGCTGCTTCGAGACAGGAGCATCTTCAGTTCATGGAACAGGAAACAGAAAAAGGGGAAAGGAAAAAGGGAGGTTTCCCGCCTGTACCTCTCTGTCTCAGAAAATACGTTCAAATGTCCACCTTTTTTTTGGTAGGTGCCAGTGCCATCTTTTCCTTTTCCTTTCTCCACCAGCTGGTCTCCACCCACACCCACAGCCTTCTTTTCCAGCTCCAACTCACCTTGTTTTGTAGCTTGTTTCATTATTTTCATCATTTTAAAAAGTTCAAGTCCCATTTCTTTTATCTCATCTAAGTCCTTTAAAATTGCCTCACAGTTATCTTTCGGAGCTTGTCCCATATCAGTTGCAGTTGCATTTGACATACCAGTCAATCCATGCAATGTCCCAGTTCTTTCAAATTAAAAGCCAGAAAGAGTCATGGTCTCACAGTTAAAGTCAATCAGTCCTGTATCTCTTCCATCAGCCGCTAATCAATTTTCACAGGCCTCTTTACCACTTCGCCTTCTGGGTTTAAATCAGTTAAAGAAAGTCTCATCTCACCCAATCAACAGGCTCCACTCAGATGACTTCTCTCCTCCAGCTCAATCTTGTTTCCAGAATGAATCCAATTTAGCAGCCACCATTTTGGCACTGTCTTGCTGGCCTTCGGCTGCAGAGCTAGCACCTGGGCAGGAGAAGATTGTGTGTCTTCTCAATCCCCCAGGGCAATGCCCCCTCACTTCATTTCCCCTTCAGGGAAACTTAGGCCTCTCTAGGGACCCTCAGGCTGGTAGTTTGGGTGCAGAATTGCAGAGGTTGCAAATTCCGCAGTCCCGTCGCCAGAAGTCAAACCGGAAGTCCCACATATTATTATTATTATCTTATTTGCTTTATCACCAAGTTCAATAAAGCCAAAATTCTTCACAAGGTGACAAATTCTATATTTTAGGAATATAATTCAATGTTACTTTGAGATCATTTTATTTTACAATTATATGAAGACATCATATATTTTTTTCTAGATTTGGTATATTTTTTTCTCCAATATTTTCCTATGCTACATTAGAAACAATGATCATGCAAAATCTAATGACTGCTGACAACAAAGAAATTATTTTTAGAATTTCTTTTCAGCCAATCTGAAAAAATGCTTATAATTTAGTTTTAAATCTTATCTCTTTTCTATACTGGTTGCTAATGTGTGTTGGTGTGGCGCTAATTTGTCACCTTATACAACTCAGGACAAGCCAAACTTGCCAAAAATGACTATCCTTCTCCTCCCTGGGACAGTTTTGTGTGCACAAGTTGGCCACATGGATCTAGAGACAAATGTTTGTTTCATCTAAGAGCCCTTTAGGGCTCAAATTCTCTTCTATGCTTTTTTACCTCCTTCATGCAATTTGATAAGAAAATAATAGCTTTTGATATTTTACTTCCAAGAAGAAATGTTTCTTATTTAAATAATTGTGGTGATCCCTGAGGTGCAAGGACTTGAAAAATCACTAAATGACAGCAAAAGTGTCAGAATGTTTTGTATCTCTCTGCTGCTATCTAGTGGCCATCCAGGTGGCTGCAGCTGAAACATGGCAGTTCTAATGGAGTGTTCTGGCACTGTCTTTAGATATGAGGTGCCCTTCACTGAATAAAGTTATCTCCAGCCATCTGCAGTCTTTCTGACTTTCCATACTTTAATTAAATTCCAGGAGAAAATGTACGGCATCCTCTCTGGGGGCTTTTTCAAATCAGAAAATTTAAGCAACCAGGGAGATGGCAGAGTGATGGACAGATGTGTCACAGAATGCAGTAACCTTGCAACAATGGAGTAAATTCAGAAACATAATCAAAAGAAGTTCTAAAGAAATTCTACGGTATCCTGAGAATAAGGGAGGGAAACAAACTGCTTTCTCTAGGGAAGAACATTTTCAGAAAATTGGAGGACAGATTCTGGCACAACAGTTTACTGATTCCGAGTCATAATCTCCCACTTCTAGACTGTTCCTTTATAGCCATCCATATCTATTCCTGCTGTATTCAGCCACATACAGTATAAATTGAAGGCTGAGGCTTCTTTATGAATATGGGATTGCCACATGAGGCTAGGCAGATTTTTAGATGTATGACCAACTTATCAGGAATGCTTTCAAAGACAAAGAACCTTAATTGAATGCTTGGGGCAGTGGTGATCAGGACTCAAGTGAGAAGGAGAAAATTTGAAGGAGAAAAGGGAAAGATGTGTGGTGATCAGTAGGATGGTGGTGGAAAAAGAGAATAACAAGATGAAAGAAATCCCAAGTAAACAAATAATGTTGTGGAAAGAGTACTGAAGATGATGCAACATTGTTACAGACTGGTAAGAGGTATTTCAGGCTTTTTTGGCACCTATTCCAGAGGTTTCACCAGTAAAAGATAATCATGATAAGGTGGTCTCCTGATTTCCCTAAGAAAATAGGGTCTTTCTAGTTGTCTTACCAAGGACCTCCCCCTTTAGACCAGCTATAGAAAAAGACTAAGGAAAGTGATTTGGAACTTCCTGCCCAAAGCCCAAAACCTAACAAAGCTAGCCCTTTATGATTCATGATGATTGAATTTTATGATTATGATCATGATTTATCATTTGTTGCTTGTATGTACACTGAGAGCTTATGCATCCGAGACAAATTCCTTGTGTGTCCAATCGCACTTGGCCAATAAAGAATTCTATAAAGAATTCTATTCCATTCCAAAGCACATGAAGTAGCTAACTATGCATGTGGAGATAGTTCTGATATAAACATAGCCAAATCTCTCCCTCCCTCCCTCTTTCTGTCTCTCCTGCCTATCTTGTGTTTAAAGGAGTGTATTGGGAAATAGTAACTGCAATATACAATATGTGCAAAGGGAAAAATCACATATGAAGAATTCCAAACAAAATCAATACATCTACTGTAGGATTGCTACTAATTTCCTTATCAAAATAAGTTTTGATGTCTAAATAAGATTATTACAGGGTCATCTGGGTATGCTGCTCTGATATATATAAGCAGCTATTTCCTCCTTTTCTTTTCCCTATTTCCACAGAATGCTGGAACTAACTGAAAGTTATTGTTTTGAAGAAAACAACTGTTGCATTGCCCAATCACGAAGACATGCTCCATCAATGATGTCTTCTAAGTACTAAACTCACCCTTTTGAAGATTGTTGTTGTTTTTCACTAATTTTGCCTTTGTACTGTATAGATGTGATTAGATGAGAAAGCTCTTTTGGGAAACAAAAACTTGAATTGTATCTTAATATGGGGTCAACGTCAACCTATCCGGTCTGCTATATGGCACTGCGATGTCATATAGGTTTTTTACAGGGAGAATAGGGTAATAAAAAGAATGGTAGGTAGAGGGAATGAAAAAGAGGATAGGTAATGGATAAGAAGGACAACTGGTTTTTAAAAAATGAGAAAATGGCTGCTTTCTTTGCTGATTGGAATATCTTACAAACTCCTCCCTGCATAATTCAAAGCAAAAGAATATTACACTGTTCATAGAAATTATTTAGGAAGAAATAGTTTGGTTTTGTTACATCTACAAATCAGTTAACACTTATGAATGAATGTAGGGTCAATTTCATGGGATGTACTTCCATGTATTCAGGATTTTCCAGTTTGGTTTAGACTCTAGAGATTAAAGCACAGGCTAGAAACCAGGAAGCTGTAAGTTCTAGTCCTGCCTTAGTCACAAAAGCCAATTGGGTAACCTTGGACCAGTCATTCTCTCTTAGTCCAGCTCACCTCATACAGTTGTTGTTGTGGGAAAAATAGGAATGGGAAGGTGTGTTGGATTTGTTTGCTGCCATGAATTGTTTAGAAAAATAATAAAGGTGGCAAACAAATAAATAAAATAAAAAAATTGAACAAATTATTCTGAGTTGAGGGCTATCTAAACTTAAACTACTGTTTAAACAAATCAAAAGGGAAACATGGGAAAACAGCTGGCAAATAGACAAAGAGAAACATTTCAGAAGAAATATGATACTAAAAATTCATCCCTGCACTAGTACCTAAGCAATCTAAATCATCATAAAGTAATACTGTAGTGAAGAATCAGAGTGTAAAGAGAATGAGATTCAAAATGGCAATGTGCAAATCTTAAGGTTATGGATTTCATGGAATAAATCATTGTATCTGCACTGGAAATGTGAAACATCAAGCTCAGAAATTGATAGAAAAGATGCTATTTTAATTTTTTTATCTAGTCAGGATAGTTATCTTCTATTAGCATGTCATTTCAGTCCAAACATTGTGATATGTACTGTACCTTAAAAGGTGAGTAGAGATCATTTTGTTACCTTAGCAGCACAATTAGTGGTAGACTTCATCATCTGTCAACATTCCTTGATTAGTTAATATCTATGCAGCATTTTGAATATGAGTCTAAGTACTTAAGTATTGAATTCCGGTAGTAAAAGCTTTGTAGGACTTTGATTTTGATGAAAGATAAAACATATAGATCAAATCAAAGTATGAAGATACAACCATAATTTCTATCAGATTTATACTTCATATAACAATAAGAAGAAACATACAGAAATTCAAATTTAAATATATTTACTGCTATATAGTGGAATTTAATGGAACTTGCTTTCAATAGATTTTATACTGTCATTTATTTATTTATTTATCAAATTATGGAACATCTTTCCTTTAAGTGAAAGTGGTGGTGGTGAAGTGATTAGAATGCAGTATTGCAGTGTGACTCTGCCCATAGCCAGGAGTTCAATCCTGATGGGGCTCAAAGTTGACTCAGCCTTCCATCCTTCCGAGGTCAGTAAAATGAGGGTCCAGATTGTTGGGGGGAATATCTTGACATTGTAAACCTCCCAGAGAGTCCGTAAAGCACTATAAGGTGGTATGTACAGTAAGTCTGTGCTATTGCTACTTAAGCATTATTATTAAAAAAACTACTTATGATCAAATGAATATATTACCTTAAACTCAATAAACTGAAGAAATTAAACTTGCTGATGTTCATTTTGATATAGCCCTCATAGTTAAGGTGTTTAGAGGTCCAGTTATATGCTATTTTGGCAATTCTCAAAGATCTAGCTGACTGAATTTCATCAATCATTACTTTTTGCAACAGGGAAACTACTATGATCTCAAACTTAACTTTGTGCCACACAAAACAAATTCTTTCCATTTTTTCCAGCAGTTCTCTCTCAATCTAATTAAAGTAAATTAGTTTTTCAAATTTTAAAGAAGGTCAGTGAAATTCCTATGGATATATTATTTGTTTTTTTTTAATTATTTTAGTTGCAGAGCACTCAGGAAATATGCATGGATATCTTGTCTTCCCCTATAGAATATCTACCACAGATACTGCAACCTGATTGGCTTCTACATTTTAATTACATCTTAAGCAAAAACACCATGCATAAATTCTTCTCAGTGTCCTCTTTCAGATTATGCAACATGGAGTATCCACAGAAGCTGCAGAGTGATGGAAAGATATACAGTTTAAAAAAAAATCAACAATCGCCTCTTCAATCATCTCCATCAATTGTAATGAACTTTGCCTAGTATTTTATCTTTTATTATAATCTCTGCAAAAGCCAGTTTAAAAATACGCCCTTGATATAATATTTTATAATGTGTAATATATAATTTTAGGAGGAGCCCTTCTATTTTACCATCTCTTACTACATCCAACAGCATGATATCAGCAGTAGAGTCCTTCAAATTTTGTGGTTCTATCATCTCGAACACATAGTTACGACTGAAAAAGGAACAATTACAACCAGCCTGTCTTCCACAGAAGACCTGTATATTGCATGGGTCAGAAGGAGGGCTAAGAAGATATCTGTTGACGCATCGCATCCCGAACATAAACTATTTCAACTCCTCTCCTCAGGATGGCGCTATAGGGCATTGTAGGCCAAAACAACTAGAACAGGGACAGTTTTTCCCCTTGTGCTATCACTCTACTAAACACCCAATTCTCTCAATGCTGCCCAATGTAGTGTGACTGCAGTATTGTTATTTACCCTTATTTTCTTTACTCCCTCTTTTATTGATATTATAATTGTTATTATTCTGTTGTTTTGTATCTACTCTCAGTGCTTCTGTACCAGAGACAAATTCCTTGTGTGTCTGAACATACTTGGCCAAATAAAGTATACAATTCAATTCAAGGTGCTCAGAGTCATGTTGGGGTTAGGCAGACTTAAATCTAATTATTCAATCATGCATTTAAGTCTATGCTATAAGAATTAGAACTAGCAAGCACAATGCAAAGCAAGTAGATTCTGTGGGGTCCTTGGTGCTCTCTCAGTTTGGTTGTTTTCTTGTAGACATTTCATTACTAAACTAGGTAACATCTTCAGCGTACAACAACCGAGCTCAGAGAGCACCAATGACTCCACAGTTCAGCGCTGAGCTACAAATATTCTCTCCTATGAGTAGATAATGCAAGCTGGGATAAATTCTAAGAATAACAACATTCAAGGGATTAAATTATTTTATATGTAAAAAAACCTAGAAAAGTGGAATACCCAAGGTACTTTTAACTAGAGCCTTGGATATTTAGCTTCATTTTCAAGCAGCAACTTATTTCAGAATTAATCTTGTAAAACAAATTGAACTATTCTGACATCAGCGGGAACTACATTTGTATTATGTCACTCACTTTAAAATAGAAATGAGTGTATTATCCCAATTGGAATGATGTCAGATAAACAATAAATTCTGTAAAGGTGAGTAATAAAAGAGCAGCTTTTTGTAACTCTGTTTGCACAACAAAGGCCAGCAGGATTTGCTTTCATAAGGATACTGAATAGTTCAAATCCACTTCTTACACACACAAGCACACACACACACCACACACAAAGCAATATCTAAAATATTCACATACAGCAGGTTTCCATGCACCAAACTTTATTCAAATAATAAGAAAAGTCCTAGACTTCAACACCAGAGATTTTAAAAGTCCATTAACAGATTGTTAGTTTGATTTAATATTGTAAAACTAACTCCAAAGGTGTGGTTCATCTGTAGATTAAGAAGCCAGTTTAAGTGCTGTTTAATTATGTCTAATGAATTATGTGAGCATGTAAAAGAGCCCAAGGTAGGGTTAAATCAGAGAGACAGACATTATTCTAAAGGCAAAACCAAAGATTCAGCCAATACTGTATACACATTCTCCAGGGGATTTAACATAATTATTAGTTGATAATCTTTGGTGGCCAAGGACTGTGTGAAATATATGAGTAAGACTTAGATCTTTTGAAACTTATGGGGTTAAACTAAAATTGACTTACTAAGTTTATTGGAAGCTTAATATATCTTTTTTTATTTGAATCCTTTGCAGAAAATTTTGTGCACCCATTATTTGAAAGTTTGTCACTGAATGTTAACAGTCTGGACATTGCAAAAAGTAGCTCATATCAAACAGGCAGCCCCTGGGCTGTCCTTGCTCAAAAATACCTAAAGTTTCTTATTCACTGCTAAGGGGAACAGCAGAATCCAGCACTTTAGGACAATTAAATTAAATGTAGGAAGTTAAATGACTGTTGAAATCAGAAGCTCAAGTTACCCTCAGCAGAGGAGCAATGGCTCTTCTCCATCTTCTGAAGACAGCCCCGAAGTCTGAGGCACAGGCATTTATTGCATGATGCAATGCCATCTTGTGTGTTATGACATCATTGTGCATATTACAGCAATTACTGAAATCATTTGCATGATTACATCATGATGCAGGGGATGCCAGATCCCTCCCTGTGCTTCCAGCTGCAGATGGACAGTCCTTCTGAAAACAGAAACACAAATAGGTTCTTGGTAGGTAGGAGACTTCTGTCCAAGCCATTCCAAATATAACTTTTGGGTTACTGCAGGTTGTAGGCTATGTTGAAGGCTGAGATAATAAAGAGAAACAGATTTAGTCCCAGGTTTTTTTCCCCACTTATGGCAATGGAGAAGGGGGGAAAGTAGTTTATAAGACAATTGCATTATACAGTATCAAAGAAAAAAAGGGCAATTTGTAAGTGTGAAAGTTGGTATGGTGACTCAGATGAGCAGTGAAACAATGAAAGCCCATCCTGATTTCCCCACCATCCATCAAATTCTGATGATCTGATTGCTTAATTAGTCAATGCCCTTGCTATTTGTGCCTGTTTGTTATGAATGTGTGATTTGGCTTGTTTATTTGCTTGTCTCATCACATATTCTTATCAGCAAAAAGCTTCAGCAAAACGTTTACATATCTCTACTTGAGCAAATGTCCTAATATGCACCTTTTCTTTACATTTTCTTAAATAACCATTGTCACATTTTTAAGATGGGGGGGAAATCTACAATAGATGAAACTGCAGAAATTGACCTATCCCTGTGCTCCAATTTGTTTTGTAAACAAACAGTACCTGAGAATATCTGCCTCTCCCATTATGTTAGACAGTGTGGACATATTTCAGGTCCCTTGCTTCAAATAGGTCCATGGCCTTCTCTGTATCTACCCTGGCCTTTTGACACAGCCTCTTTCCCACCTGGTGTGTGAGTGTATGTGTTTGTGTTTGTGTTTGTGTATGTGTTCTCTTTTTAGACATCCAGAAGGCTCTGAATACCTTCTTTCAAGGACTAAGCCAGAAATGGGT
Organism: Boaedon fuliginosus; assembly: GCA_027560395.1. Lineage (NCBI taxonomy): Eukaryota > Metazoa > Chordata > Lepidosauria > Squamata > Lamprophiidae > Boaedon > Boaedon fuliginosus. The sequence continues at coordinate 133,313 of JANHGC010009206.1, forward strand.
TCAGTCAAACTTATTGGAAAGCACTACTGACATTGCCAATAATGTATATGTATATATTTATATACATATACAGGTAGTCCTCGACTTATGACAATTGAGCCCAAAATTTATGTTGCTAAGCAAGACATCTGTTAAACAGGTTTTGTGCCATTTTACGACCTTTTTTGGTTTAGTTGTTAAGTGAATCACTGCAATTGTTAAGTCAGTAACATGGTTGTTAATTGAAACTGGCTTCCTCATTGATTATGCTTGTCACAACATTGCAAAAGATGAACACATGACCCCTGGACACTGCAACCATCATGAGTCAGTTGCCAAGCATCTGAATTTTGATCTTGTGACCATGGGGATACTGCAATGGTCATAAGCATGAAAAATGGTCATGTCACTTTTTTCAATGCTGTTGAATGGTCACTAAATGAACTGTTGTAAGACTAGGACTACATACATTCACATACACATATATACATACTTACACATATAGTATACACACAGACACACACACACACTCTATGACCAGCCTTCAAGTTCAGGTATTGGCCAGAGGAAAAAAAGTTGTGTCAGTTTCTAATTTTTGTGGAAAAACAGTTCCTTGACCTTATCACTGTGTTCTACTGCACCAAAGAGAGGTCAAAAGTGCACAATTTTGTTAGTACCAAAGATTAAGCTTAACCACATTCCAAGACCAATGATTGTTGAACGGCTCCATTTGCAAGACAAATGTGTCCTTTGCAGAGCAAGACACATGAAAGAGATTATTTCCAAGGGTAACATTTGTTCTTCCTTTTTGACCTCTCTCAAGATTTGCAAGAAAAGCAGTACAGATAATTCTGCAACAAAGAGGGCCTGCAAAGAAAGGAATCCCCCTACACTCTTTTCTCTACTATTACATTTCCAGTTATTTAGGATTGGACTTCTCATTTCCTCCCCTCCACCTTTCTGAAATCTGTAAATCTCTAAAATCTCTAAAATATTGTTTTTAAAAACCATTTTGAGGAGCTCATAATATGTACAAAATTATTTATATTTGCTTTAGTTGTTTTTATTTTTTAAAAGGAAAGATAAAAACTCAAGCATATTGGAAAGCCCCACTGCCATTGCCAATAGTTGCATAATTTCATATGTCAATCATCAGCAACATGCTTTTCATATAAAGAATTGGTCTGATCTAATACAGTTGTGCCTTGCCTGTGATCCATAGCTTCAAAAAGAGATTCTAAGCCTGGACTTCTGGGGTGACATCCAGCGATACTGGGTGTGAGACACATGAGCTCCGCAGTTTCGCCCCCAGGCCTGCTGGTCTGAGGACCCATAGAAGGGTCTGAACCTTCCTGAAGGGAAGGTGAAGCGAAGAGCGTAGTGGGAAAGGTAAAGGGGATACGAAAAATCCCCCCTTACCAACCATGAGCTGTATCTGAAGACCGGATGGGATGGAGCCAAAAATGGCATCCACCTAGCCTGGAACACCCTAGGGAAAGGGAGTGCTGGAGGAAGAGGAAAAGACCCAATCGGAGGTCCGACGGGGTAAGACGAGATCTGGAGCAAGATTACGAACCTCAAGATAAAATTTAAAGCCAATTTGCAGCAAGTGGGAAAGCGGCAAAGAGATGCAGCATATTGACAGAGAGAGGTCTGTCTCCAGACACACACACCCTCAGACCATAACAACATTTATTTATTTATTTATTTATTATTCATATTTATACCCCGCCTCTCTTCACCCGAAGGGAACTCGAGGCGGC
>JANHGC010009206.1:160235-183123 GCA_027560395.1 Boaedon fuliginosus
GGGGCGGTGGGGCGGAATTCCCGGGAGGCAACTTTTCGGCTGGATGGGTCTCAACAAATGGGGGGAGGGAGGCCCCACGGCAGGTTGGATCGGAGCAAAAGGGGGCGGGAGGAGGAGTGCGTGAGAGGAAAACGGCTTATAACCAGGCCCGGCGTTGCTTAGTGGAGAGAGTGGCTGGGCTCGTGCAGCTAGGCCGAAAGAGGGGAGAGGAGCTTGCTGGGACTCCACTCTAAACTGCTGGCGCAAGTTTAGTTTCAAGCTAAGCAACAACTCTCCGGCCTCGCGTGTATAACCCTCCCTCCCTCCTCCCCCCTTTTTTTGGAATCGCCCGGATTTAGCCCTGAATTTAGTTATTCTCCGGGAGAAGCTTAGTCATAAGAAGGACTTTGATGTGAAAGGAGGAAGTAGGGCCGGTGGGCTCGTGTTAAGGTGTCTTGCTTTCGTCTTTCTGTCCCGCCATCCGATATACTTTTTATTGTTGTTCCCGTTCGGTTCTATAGTTGGTGAGATGCTTGCAGCTGACGCGTTGGTCAAAATTTAAAGTGCATCTTTAGAGAAGGATGGCACCTTGGAAGCCTTGAAGAGACAAATGCTAACCTGGCCCTTTGAAAGTAACGGAAACCTCTGGAGGAGCTACTGGAAACAATGAAAGTGTGAAGGAATACCTGTAGCAGTTTGAGCTGTAAAAACCTTAAAAAAACACATGTTACCAAAGCAGTTGAACTTTTTGGCAGTACAATGTCATTCGAGGTAGGATTTGCCAGGTCTTAATATTTGCCAGGTCTTAATACCTGTGGTACCTAATCTAAGCATGTGCAAAATACTTAATGGATAATTATAATCCTTCTAGAAGTGGAGTTAGGAATCAGGAAGAGTTCTGCATTAGGGCCTTTGATTGAACCTCCTCAGTAGGCCTCCATCCCAAAGTAGATGGCTAAGAAGGAGAATGGGATCAAAATTGTAGGACATAAAATAGGAAACAACTGGTGATGGCATATAATTACATGGAGATTAAGGAACAAAATAGCTGAAACAGAATTGTAAGGAAGGCTAACAAGTTGCATACTTTAAAAAGTTCACCTGATGCTACCAAATTGAGGCTCAATTTCATAAGAGGAAAGATCAGTATGCATACAGTATTTGTCATCCCTTGTGCTCACTTTTAGCATAGGTAATAATGTTGAATAACTCAGAATTGATACATATGCTAGTTAAGATACAAAACTTCGTATTTTAAAGTCTATTTTTAAATAAACATAACATACCCACACATTACAGGCTGATAGATTACAAGAAGGTACTGTAGCTTTTAAATACTTAACAGTGTATATGAAGGGAGTGAATTTAAATTTGCATGTGCCTGCAAAGAGGATCCTTATCTGCATGTGTAATCTATAGCAACAGAGCTGGTATTTTGGATTTGAGGTGATTCAGTTTTCCTTAAGATATCTCAGTCCAAATACCTCTGTTTCACTTTTGTTCATCCTATACTTATTGCTTCATTGAAGGTATAAACTGTTGCATTTCACGACTCCCAGTAATATTTGCATAGAGTCATGTTGGATATATTGGTAATATTTATAGAGTTTAGTAATTAGTTTTGAAGTCAGTTTAATACTCCTTTCCTATGAACTTTCAGTGTCTTACAGTGACTGAAAAGCATATTTACATTACTATTCATTATAGAGAAGTGCTGTTATCCTGTATGTAAAGCTGTACATCTCAAAGAGAAAGAAAGCTAATACTGTACATAACTACTGGTACACACTGTCTTTACCTCTCCATGGCTCCAAACCAGAGAGTTGTATATTCTTTATGAGCCTAGTACTATATTAGTAATAAGTATGTTTGCTGGGACAGCTTCAGTAATCTCTGCAGCAGAGACATATTTGTGTGCCATTTTGGGAATTTTTCTGAGATAGGAATCTTGAAGATAGAATTAATTTCTAGGGGAAACTTCATAGCCTGTGCATGAGTGCTTTCTTTATCACCTGTCTCCATTTGGCATTCGAAGAAGGTAAATCAAAGTGTGCAATTTGTTATTCTGCTTCACTTGAGAGCTGTACTAAATAACACTTGGTCTGAAATTCTGATTGAAGTTGTAGGAGGATATACTGTATTTAATTTAATGCCCTTTAATAACATATTCTTGTTCAGGTCTGATGCTGTCATCTTAAAGGTTGGATCAGAGTAGTTTTATCCTGTGTAGGGAGTGGAATGAGTAATAATTTCAACGGATGGTGGTGGGGGTAACTTTAATTCATGAAAGACCAATAACCCAAAGCTTGCCCTGGTGTCCAGATTGTTTTATGCCCCGAGGCCTAAGTTATTGTCACTGCTTATTGTGTTCCAACTAGTTTATGATGAAATTATACATGAATTATTTCAGGGACTTGAATAAGACATATCAAACTGTTGCTGCTTCGTAGGGCTTTGAAGAATAGAATTACATTTCAATAGATTAAATGGTCAATATTTTCTTAATATACACTATATTTTAGTATTAATTAAAACTACTCTCTTGGCTTGTTTTTTTAATAATTTTCAAATTGTAATAGGGATTAAGGCAACAATTTTGTGCATGCTTTTTGAATTGAAATTACAGATTTACATGTGAGAAAACATGTATGAGTGTGGTGCACATATTATTGAAATAAATTATATCCTTCAGATAAAACTAGCATATAGTGCTTACTTAAAAGACTTAAGGCAGATTTTTAGTATTCTTATGATTTAGTTGTTATACATTAATAGTATAATCGTTGAATAGAATGTATTTAACTTCTATAAATACTAATAGACTGTAGTTGGTAAGGTAATCTTTAAAAACTTTGATGTTTAGTAGCTATAGTTAATATTCAAACTTTATTACTTTGGGGGAGGAAAAAACATGGACTTGAATTTAATGTATTTTTCATGTTAAAATACATTGTGTTAACAAACAGTTTTGAATGTTATGCAATTTTCTGGTTATATCTTAGGAACTCAATCTTTATACACAATCGCCTGGAAGTAATCACCATTGAATTCAGTGGAGCTTATTGTCAGTAGATATGCATAGGAATGTGCTTTAAATAGACACAAATATAATGCATAAGATATGTCTGCAGTGATTTGTAAAGCCTATTGCTGTGCTTCTGTTGTAAAGTAAGTGGAACAAAGCTCTGTTCATTTCTTGGTATTTCTTTCTACAGTATATGCTTAAACACAGCAATGATAAATGATGATATGCATTGTCTAACACTTGCTTTTATATAAATAGCTTCAGAAGATTGCTTAAATGATAATCGAAAATATGAAATAGGGTGGCCTTCATATCACAAGGCCAAGGGTCTACAAATGGAAAAACTGAAATAATGAAATATTTCCAAGGCAACAGACTGTCAACAAGAACAGTAATGCATGGGCATATCATAGAGGTACCAGAGAGGATATTACATCTTATGGCTGTAGAGCAGGGAGTTATAATGACCTTTATTAAACAGAGCATCCCCATTACCACAATATTTCTGATTTCTGATTTATGTATTAGTAGTTGCAGTAATATTAATAGCTTGAAATATTATCCCTCTGCATTTGATTTGTTGTATTATAGGCTAATGAAATATCTTGTTTGATGTTCATATCATAATATTAAGTATTTTTCAACAAGTAATGAACTAAATATGTTTTAATGTTTTGTTCTGTAGTTTTCAATCAGATGCATGTTTTGTTTAATATATCTTGTGACTAGCATCTCACCTGTTGTGAGTACAATTCTGCAAATAACACATTAGATCCAACACTTAAGCTGTTGCATTGCATCCTGCGGGAAATAATGAACAAGTCAATATATTTTGGACTTTCCTATGAGAGTGTTATTACAGTACTTTTGTTGCACTTAATGCTTTTACTTCATTAAGCTATATAATTAAATCTACTTAAATACTGTTATTGTGATGCTGATTTGTTATTTTCTGTTCATATTTGAGTACAATGTATTACCACTATCTTAACTAAAAGTGCAGTGTGTTGATATCATGAATAATATTTTATATAGGAAAGACATTTTTGAAACCCTTGAAATTTTCACCAATTTCATAAAGCGGCTTGACAATAATTTTGGTAAGAGCCAGTATTTGTTTTAAGTGTTTGGGATGAATATTTTATGAGATCCTATGAAATGTTTGAACAAGCTCAGTCTTAAAATACAAGCTTTCTTTTTATAAATCATTCTTTTAACATGTTTACTTGTAGATAGTCTTCAGCTAATTAATTATGGTATATCACTAGAACTTTACATTTTAGGTTTTTCTGGAAAATCTCAGTGTGTGTGGGGGATAGGATTTTATTTAAAAAAAATATGTTAACTTTTTCTGTGATTGCCTTCCAACTTTGTGTAAAAGAATTTGCTTTGTTCCTCTCAGAGTGAGGCACCTTAAGATACTGAGTGCCTGTAAATTGTGATACAGTAGTCATAATTTATTATAATGCCATATTTGCAGGAGTAAAGATTAATAAGGAATATATATGAAAACTCTTGCCGATTATTAAAATTGCTTTTTCTATATAAAAGTCACATGCCACCTTTTTGTTTTTGGTGGTTCTTGCCATCTATCAACTACCTATAGAACAAACTATGGTATTTCCTCTGTCTTTTATTTTAACATAGCTTAGAACTGAAGTATTCATTAATAATTTAAGGTATGCTTGTGTATTATGCTGAAGGATATGCCAGCAGTAGTATCATCTTTAAAATGGATATACATTTCCTGGGAAAATAAATAGAAATGTTGTTGTTGTTGTTTAGTAAAAAACAGCATTAGTTAATTATACACATTAAATAGAAGAAAGCTAACATATGCTATATTTTTCAAAAGGTTGATTTTAAAATTTTTATTTATTAACCCAATTGAATATATATTTAATTGCTTTAATTTGGATGTTAGAAAAATACAAAGTATTCCCTTAATTTAAAGGGTCTTTGAATATCTTAATTATGTTATGTAACAAAGGTCACACTGATCTCATTTTTATATAGAATCTCATTTATATGATACTGAATCAGTTATTTTTCTTAACGCAACTAATGATTAGCAATGCCCTAAGGTCTTTTAGAACTAATTCAGAATACTCCTGATTTCTTCCCCTTCAAAATGGTGTTGCATAATGAGAATTAAGTATATTGACCTTCCTCAAATCATTAAATGTTTGCAGTGTATCCCAGATTAACTGAACTCTGTAGTGCTCATACTATACTGTTCTGTCACAGGTTCTGACATGAAAGAATGGTTGGGTGAGAATGGATAATTGTCTGTGGATCCTTTTCATCTTTCTCTTATCAGTTAAGTCTCATGGTCTGTTTTCATCAGATGAGACAGTTTAGCATCAATTTGTGCCTTACTGGATGAATTTGGCTTTAACAAGACATAGTTTAATGTTATAGGAATAAGTATTGTTGACCCTTAGAGTTGCATGTACTCCTTCTCTCTTTCCCAAAGTGTCTATGACAAGACTTCTATTCTTATCCCATTACAATCTTCATATCTGAACCTTACTAAGTTTTGATTAGTATTAACTATATTTCAGAGAAAACATCACTTCTGATTATGGTTTGATTTGTTTTCTTAATATTAGCTTTAGGTTATTGAGATTATTCAGTATGTCATTGTAGCTTGCTTGAAACATAAGCAAATTCTGCTCTTAAGAGCATGGTAGATGAGAGACGAGAAAGAACTTGAACTCTGAATTTGTACATAGCATGTTAAAACCAAAGTTCGGGCTCATATGTGAACCACTGTCATCTTAGTTAAGAAGTAATATTTGAGTTTGACCCATATGAGCTTTGTAAATTATTATTTTTTAAAATAATACATATATATAATCACCTAATTATCTGAATTGCACACAAAATGATTTTGTTAACAGTGATTTGACAAATAAGAAGATAATGTTGTATAGTAACCTGTGCAATTTTGGTTGTCTTTTTGCTGGGAGTGGGGAGCATTAGTTACTTAATAAATCAAAGGGGATTTAATTTTATGCTTCTGACCATAAATAGTTAATATTTCTTGATAAATACTAATTTTCATATGAAGAAACAATAGGATTATTCTGGGGGAGCAATCATCAAAGCTATTTTTTTCGTTTATTGGTATATTCTCTTAACACAACTTTTAACTTGGGCATTTTCAATGTTAAGGAGATTGATGAAATGTAATACAGATGGGAAAATTATGGTAATTCAAACCATTGGGAGATATTTCAGCCTCCTGGTTCTATTGCTGTCCTATAAATGGACATGCTTGAACAAAGGAATGGCTAATTCCAGATGGTCTGAGTGTTTTGATTTTCCTCTGTATCCAAGTATATAATTGCTGGATGAGGATAACACTTTATCCACAGAAGCTTGTGCTACATCAAACTTCCTTGTTTGGGCTGAATTCTGGATGCTGAGCATATATTTGTGTGGATTCCAAAGCATGAAATCTTGGCATATATAATTTGGAGAATTTAACATTAATTTAATTGACATGTTTCTACACAGAGAGAGAGAGAGAGAGAGAGACAGACAGACAGATAGGCGCGCACACACACACACAGTTGGAGACTTAAATAAATAACACCATAATGAAATACAAAAGGAGCAACATACAGCATGTAGCAAAACACAACTGGCACGTGCAATATGTAGCATGAAGTAAACCACAAAAACACTGCCACTAAAAGGACACAATCAACTTAGCTTCAAGCCCAGGAGCAGGGAGACCCTGCAGATCTCTGGGTGTCAAAGCTGTTCCATAGAGCAGTTGCAGTGGAAGGCTTACTCCAGGATAAATGATGGGTAATCCTCAATTTACGACCATGATTGAGCCCAACATTTTTGTTGCTAAGTGAGACATTTGTTAGGTGAAATATGCTCCATTTTACAACCTTTCTTGCCACAATTGTTAAGTGAATCACTGCAGTTGTTAAGTGAATCTGGCTTTCCCCTTGACGTTACTTGTCGAAAATACATGACCTTGGGACATTGCAGCCACCATAAAGATGAGTCAGTTGCCAAGAGTCTGATTTTTTTTTTATTTTTTCAAGTAAATGTTATTATTTTTCACAATTTAAAAAACATTAAAACATATATTGCGTCCAATCTGGTGTTTCGGGGGTTGTGTACATTCTCAGTATTCTATTTCTAACATTAATATTTAAAACCATTTTAAAATAAAAAAGAATTAAAAAGAAAAAACACAAATATCTGTAGATATACAATTCATCACCCCTCTCCTTTCCATCTTCTAAATATTTAATTTCCCCTTATTTCATACTTTAATATCTATTAAACCTATGTTAATTATTACATTAATTCCATTTATTCCCTCGTTAAAATTTCATTTACAATTGTTAACTACTTTAATTAATATCCCATTTCCAATTAGACTTCATACTTAATATATTTCTGTAACCTAACAATAAACAGATATATTTTTTTTTAAAAGTAAGAACATATTCAATGCATTTTATTTGTCCCAACGTAATTTCCCCTTTTCATCCTTCATTTCTTTTTCTCCATTTTAAAAAGTCTGATCTTCGTCGTCGTCCCCTCCCCGCCGTCTTCATTCCGGGTTCTGCCCTTCTTACATTCTTTATTTTCTTTATCCATTTTCATCGTTGAATTCTTCCTGTTTTATTTTCTTCCTCCTCCTGCGATCCGGCCACATAGTCCTTTTTTCGTTTTACTTGTTTAGAAATTGTATACTCAGTCCTGTTTTTATTTCTCAAAAAATATTCCCGGATGTCCTTCTCCTGCTTTGCTCCTCTGGTTGCCATCTTTTCCACCTCCTCGCCCTCCTCGCCCTTCTCCTCGATCATCTCTTCGGTTACCAGCATCTCTCCGGGTTCCATTTTAGATTGTTTAGATCGGTCAATATCAGTTTTCTCCATTTTCTGTAACGCTTTAGTCATTTCCACCTTAATTTCAGCTCCAATTTTTTCTATATCATCTAGTCTGTCCAGAATCAAGCCACACTGGCTCCGGATTGCAGCACAATTTTCCTTCATCTCCATATTGAACAGATAAAGAGTAAGAATACTTATCAAAACCAGATAAATTGTCTCTCGGTTTTAACCTTCTGCAGGTCCCAGAAAAATTAGTCTTTAAACTTTAACGTGATGGGAACGGCACTTACTCTTTGCTCAGTTACCTCCCTTTTGTTTCACCGCTTCTCCTTCGCTTGCAACTTGCAACTTTTAGTCTTGATCTTAGTCCTGGGATCAATTTCTGGTGTTTTCTAATCTCACCCCAGCCTGCACCTGATTGGAATCTTTACACTCTCCCACCAGCCCTTGCTTCTCCGGAGTGGTTCCTGGCTTGGTGGCCACCATTAAGGCGCCGTCCCGTCTAGTCCTCAGCGAGGAGTTCAGGGTGAGTGGGGAGGGGATTTGCGCATTCCCTCAACCCTTCCCCCACACTCCTTTGCTCGCCCCCCCTGCAGGAGAGTTTAGACACTTTTAAGGGTCCTCAGACCAGTGGGCCTGGGGCAAAATGGCAGAGCGCACCCGTTTTGCGCCCAGAGTCGCCGGAAGTCCACCCGGAAGAGCCAAGCATCTGAATTTTGATTAAGTGACCATGGGGAAGCTTCAGTGATCATAAGTGTGGAAAACTTATGGCATAAGTCACTTTTTTCAGTGCCGTTGTAACTTTGAACAGTTACTAAATAAACTGTTGTAATCAAGGATTACCTGTTTATAAATTAATAATTTACATTTTATGGAAGTAGATTAAAAGACTTATGAAAAATTGCAATACCAATAACAATTTTACTGGTTGTATGCTGCACAAACTCAAGATTTTGATTTTTACTAAGAAAAACTAACTTTGAGTTGAATTAGACTTCTGTTAAGTATCTGAAAGCAGCCAGTAGTTTGTGTGGAAATAATATGACAATGAGTTGCTATTAGTTTCTTCCTTTTATATTATTTCATATATCATATTATTTCCTTGTTGAAATTCTATTAGTCTGTTAAATATTTATTCTATTAATGATCTAAGCACTAATTCAGCCAAATTGTTATTAGTTCTTGCATCCAGGTTTGGCCAAATGTGGTGTTGCATCTCATAGCTTCTCTGAAATGCGGGTTGGGAAGCATTGATATGGATCAATGTGGAAAAATATCAGTGATTTGAGGAAAGCGCCATGAGACTTTGGGGTTTACTAGATTTGACCTGCAATTGAGACAAAACCTCCCTATTTTTTAACATAATAAAGGAAAGCCAAGTTTGGGTTTCAGGCAATATTTTATCACAGTATCTTAGCAAGGTAATTTTTTTTACCCCTCCCTTTGCCTCCCATCATACTGACAAGTGGCAAAGAAGCAGAAATATATTCATACAGCTGATCCTTGACTAATAACTCTAATTGAGCCTGGAATTATGATTTAAATTGCATCACATCACCGGATTTAAAATTACTATTGGTTTTTAGGACAGCTATGTTTAGGACAGTTAAGTTAATACAGCGGTTGTTAACTGAAAATATTTTCCCCATTGTTTTTTTTGCCAGAAACTGGAAGTAAATACTGGAAACCAGCAAAGAATATAGCAAATCATGGTCACAAGAGTGCAGGACACTGCAAATAGCTATAAATATGGGCCAGTTGCCAAGTGCTCAAAATTGATCACATGACATGCATGCAATTGTTATAACTCCCAAAATTGGTCCTAAGTAGCTCTGTGAACAGTTGTTAAGGAACTGATTGTAAGACAAGGACTACATGTACAGAGAGGCCTCAGGATATGGCTTTAATGGAGCCTACCCATTTTAGGGTCGCATGTTGCAGCTAAAGAGATGAGATTCTCAAAGGGTAGGAATTTTAAAGGAAGAACGGCAAACTATGAAGCCATGTATGGACATGGTGGAAGCAAGGATGGTTTGCAAAGATAGAAAGATTCAGAAAAACCTAGTGAACTGAGTTGGTATATTCTAGATTTAACTATATTTCTTACCCTTGCATTTCATTTCTTTGACTTACCATGTTTAACTCTTTTGTTGCTCTGCATAATATTGCTTACCTTGAAGATAGCATGATCTCTATCAATAAAAGCAGACTAAAGTAATATATATAAAGAGAGGTCCAACTGTTGGATTTGAAATTATTTTACATCTCCTTCTGTACAGCCTTGCCAGGTTCCTTTATAAAATCTCTACTACAGCTATTCAGCCTTCTGGAACATAAGAGGTGTATGAGAAGGGGATACAGTACAGGACAAAGAACCCAATCTAACAGGAATGTACTATATGTTCTCCTCTTTGATAATCACAATTGATTGCAGTTCTGTGTTTATAAAGAGGCAGGTTTCACTACTGAAATCGAAACATTAAAACATTGCTGGCCTTTGGCCATAATAAAGAATTCATTCAGTCATTCGATACATTAGCTAGAGCTGAAAATACATAGTAGGAAAAGTTGATACACAAGTAAATTGTGTTTCTGCATTGTATTATTTTCTTTTCCGAAATGAAAAAAGCATGGTAATATTAAGATATCCATTTTTCAACAAACAGATTTTCCCTATTGTTACCTGGATAATAATGTCCATTCCTTTAGGAAATGATGATATCCCATTATGTTGCTTTGGTGCCTCTGGCAACTAGATTAGTTTATTACTAATTAAATGACAGTAGTCTCTGGTTTAGAATCACAGGATCATAGGGTAGGAAGGGATCTTGTAGTCCAAAACGGGAGTCCTTATATTGCCCTCAGGAGTACTTATACCATCCCAGACAAATGGTTGTCCAATCTTTTCTTGAAAACCTCTAGCAGTGCAGCACCCACAATTCTGGGAGGCAAAACAACACCCTGTTTCTTGTGACAGATCTTCAAGTACAGGTAGTCCTTGACTTACAACAGTTTGTTTAAAGACCATTCAAAGTCACAATGGCATTGGAAAAAGTGACAATAATTTTTCAGACTTAACAACTGTTGAGAATCCCCATGGTCACATGATTTACATTTGGATGCTGGACAACTGGTTCATATTTATGATGGTTGCAGTGTCCTGGGCTAAATCAATGGGGAAACCATCTTCACTTAGCAACTATGTTACTAACTTGACAGCTTCAATGATTCACTTAACAAATGTGGCAACAAAAGTCATAAAATGGGTTAAAACACACTTAAATTTCTCACTTAACATAAATTTTGGCCTTAATTGTGGTCGTACATTGAGGACTACTTACATTGGAAGACTTCTATCGTGTCTCATCTGAGTCTTGATTAGAGTAAGCATACCTAGTCCTTTTAGCTGTTAATCGTATGATTTAAAGGACATCTCTTAGCAAAAATAATCCCCTTAATAAATATGTAGAGTTTAATTTTAGTGATAAGAGTCTCACTTCCTACCAAATCTACAGAAGATCTATTCTAGAGATTCTTCTGTTTCTGTTTGAAAAGTTTTGCTGATTATATCATATTTGTGCCTATTTTAAATAAGTTGTTTATTTTTCTCTGATTTTAGACTTAGTAAATTTGCAATTTGTTTTGACCTCATATGGACACTTGGGAAATATATGAACTGAAATATAACTTCCCTGGTATAGTAATTTACAGTTGACTTATGGGTAAACCGCTTTTATACAACTTAGAGGACTCCACTCTCTCCTTATTTAGCAACCAAGTTCTGTTCTAACAACTTGGTTGTTAAGCAACATGGTCGTTAAATAAATACCTGACAGAACAGCACTGCAAAGATCACTGGTTGCAACCATTTCATTCAGATAAAGTCCTCTTGTATAGTGTCTTGTGCCTGGCAGTTATTTTTCGTTTATTTTGCCCCCTCACAGGTTGAAAAAATTGCTTAAATTGTTTATTTCTGAGCCATTTTTCTCCTCAATGCAGAACTTCCCTAAAAAGTGCCAACCATAAGTTCAGTTCTGTGACCTTAATTAGTTGATCAGAATTCCCAGAACTGGGAGCCAATGCTGCTTATGCAAGAGTGATGTGGTATGAGTATAGCGAGGCACACTGATAACTGTTCGCATCGGCGCGGACCAGTTAAAGCTTCCAAATGCTTTTCAAGGGCAGCCCCATGTAGAGTGATTTGCAGTAGTCTAATTGGGAGGTGATGAAGGCATGAGTGACAGCGAGCAGTGCATCTCGGTCCAGAAAGGGCTGCAACTGGTGCACCAGGCAAACCTGGGCAAAGTTCCCTCTGGCCACAGCCACTAAATGTTCTTCTAGTTTCCAGAGAAATGACCCCTTTCCCGGGCTTGACAGAGATCATCTACCAACATGACCAATGCTGCTTCAGTGCTGTACCTGGGCCTGAATCCCGACTGACAAGGGTTCAAATAGTCTGTTTCATCCAAGAACTGCAGGAGCTGGAGTGCCACCACCTTCTCAACAACCTTCCCTAAAAAAGGGAAGTTGGAGACTGGACAAAAGTTTTTCAACATAGCAGGCTTCTTGAGAAGGGGTCAGAGCAGGCTTCTTGAGAAGGGGTCTCACCACAGCCTCTTTCAAAGCTGATGGGAAGAACCCCTCTCTCAAAGACGCATTTATAACTGCCTGAAGCCAGCCTCGTGTCCCCTCCCAGCTGGCTGAAACCAGTCAGGAAGAGCACGGGTCCAATAAAAAGTTGGAGACACGTTTTGCGCCCATAGAGTTGTCCACATCCTGCGGGCCAACAGGCTCAAACTCATCCCAAATAACCGGACTAAGACTAGCCCCAGCAACTCTGTAGAACTTGCCCGGTCGGAGTCTGAGTCTGAATCTGAGTGACTTTATCTGACAGATCTTGCACAAATTCCTCAGCTCAACCCTACAAGGATTCATCCTTTGCTCCCAAACTAAGAAGGGAGTGGGTCACCTAAAACAGGGTGGCTGGGTGACAATCAGCAGATGCAATAAGGGCGGAAAAGTGCAAGCGCTTTGCCGCTCTTATTGCCACTAAATAAGTCCTGATATAGGCTTTTAATAGTGTTCAGTCAGATTCGGATTTACTGGTCCTCCAATGGCACTCTAGATGTCTCCTGCTTCATCTTCCGGAGCTCCTCGGTAAACCAGGGAGCTCTCTGGAACCTTCACATAGTGAGAGGTCGCAAAGGCACAACCTGATCCAAAGCTCTGGTCGCTGCCCTATTCCAGAATGCAACCAGAACTGGCTGGGCTGTGGGTAAGGGAATCAGGAAACATCCCCAGCTCCTACTGGAACCCAGTAGGATCCATTAGGCACCTAGGGTGGAACCACCTAATCGGTTCACCCTCCCTGCAGTGGATGGTGACGTCTGGAACTCTAGCCTCAGCAGAGAGTGATTTGACCAAAGCAAGGGTTGGATCACTAAATCCCCCAAATCCAGATCACGTTTCCAGTGTCCAGAGATAAATACCAAATTGAGTGTGTGACCTCCTATATGAGTCAGACCCTGAACTACTTGGGTCAGGTCCATGGTTGCCATAGTGGCCATGAACTCCTGGGCTGCACCTGAAGCCTCGCCGAGCGAAGGCAGGTTAAGGTCCCCCAGCACCATTAGCCTGGGGAACTCCACCGCCAGCCCAGATACAGCCTTGAGCAGCGCAGGCAGGGCTGTTGCCACGCAGCTGGGAGGCAGGTACATGAGCAACAGACCCAACTGAACCCCTGAATCCAACTTTAAGAAGAGAGATTCACCCCGATAATCTCTGGGGTAGTGGCTCTGTGTGGATGCAAGTCCTGACAAGCAATAATAGCCACCCCCTCTGTCCCTGCCCTGGCTGGTGCAAAACCTGAAACCTGAGTGGGCACATTTCTGAGAGCGAGACGCTCCTTTCTTGGCCCAACCAGGTTTCGGTAGTTACCAAACAGGAAGTGGTTAAGTGAGTTTTGCCCGAATTTACAACCTGTCTTGTCACAATTGTTAAGTGAATCACTGCAGTTGTTAGTAACTCCTAGTTACTAACTTGTTACTAACTTGTAGCTAGTAACTTGTCACTATTGTTAAGTAAATCCAGCTTCCCCATTGACTTGCTTGTCAGAAAGTCGCAAATGTTGATCATATGACTGTGAGAACCACTTGTCAAGCATCTGAATTTTGGTCATGTGTCTGAGGTTGCTGCAGTGGTCTTAAGTGTCAAAAATTGTCATAAGTCACTTTTTTAAAGTGCCATTGTAACTTCGAATTGTCACTAAACTAATGGTTGTAAATCAAGGTCTACCTGTAATGATAGGTTTTTGTAAAACTCAATTCTTTAAAAATTTCCATTCAGGTTTTGAAAGATGGTATTCACACAAACTGCATACATATGAAAAGATGCATGAGATAAGGGTTTAGCAAAGAAGACATGTAACCAGACATTTATCAATTAGCTAGACGATATAGTGTTACAAATTTTCCAATGCATGCATCCTGCAGTATTGTATTCAAAAATGTAGGAAACTGCCTTTTTTCAGAGGGACTCCAGATTATGATAATGGTGATTACAAGCTAGAAATTAATATGATAATCTTTTCCCTGGCAAGTCCAGTCCCAGGTCAGTGCTTTTCTATAACAGTGGCCGTGGAGCAATAATAAGGGTGTATACAGGGTACATTAGCTCTGCAATTGAGAACTGGAAGTAATGATAATATCAGATGCATTGGCTGTGGAAAAAAATACCTCGTGTGAGTTTATCCAATGGAATAAGACAGATTTTTCTTTCCAAGTGTGTTGAAGTTTTGCCAACCAATTATGATTTGCAGGGAGATAGCTGCACATTTGTTGTTCACCTTTATCCAGGTAATGGCTAATATGTTTTAAAGCAGTAAAACAACACTGATTCTGGACTTTATTCAAATAAGTAATTTTTTCTACCTCATTTTCCAATTTTGATCATTGTTGGTAGACTTCATTATGGATTAATGCTCATTTTATTTCAAATAACTTAGTTCATTGTAAAATTTCCCATTTCAATTCGGGTGCTATATAGACATTCAGTTAAATTGGTAAGTTTTGGAATAAAAATATTTCTCTATCTAAAAAACAACTTTGTAGCACTGTTGAGTGAAAAACAGGATATTCAAACACTTGTAGGTAATAGACTTTATAGGTCAAGGTGTAGGTCAATGCCAAGGGCTGAACAACTGAATCTTTACAATATTGGATGTAAAGATAAAAAAAGACTTTTGTAGAGTGTGTTGTTTATCCCTTCTCCTTTATAATAGCAGAACGTGGCTGATTCCATTTGTGAAAAAATATAACCAGATACCGAGTGGGCTGTTATCTTTCAGTTCTATATAAACCAGTGGTTCACAGAGAGATTCAGAAAATCTTACAGATGAATTGAGGCTTGGTAAAAAAGAAAGTATTTTACATAAACTTGAAGAATGGTTAATCACTCATTTTTTCATCATTTTCTATATTTAATAAAGCATAAATTTTAATGTAAGTCTAGATTATAATGTGTCTTGCTTCTGCATTTTGGTTGACTTAGTGAATAATTGATTATATTAAAACATTTGCATTTCAAGTTTAAAAGAGTACATTAAAATATTAATTAGATGTTAATTTTAATATTGGCATTTTTTATGATTACTACTTGGCAACCATGTTTTTATATTGTAAATTAACATGGCTGTGCAAACATGTCACTAAATTTCTGTATTTATTAAAATTAATGGTTAAAGTGCTTGAATGAAAAAGGTAAAAACATGAGAATATAGAAAGATAAAATAAGTTTTTGAGGATAATCCTTTTTCTCTTTTATATATTGACTGCTTCCTTAAGTGCTTTTTTTAGTTTCAAACTTCTTGTTTGT
Source organism: Boaedon fuliginosus (assembly GCA_027560395.1). Taxonomy (NCBI): domain Eukaryota; kingdom Metazoa; phylum Chordata; class Lepidosauria; order Squamata; family Lamprophiidae; genus Boaedon; species Boaedon fuliginosus. Next base: position 175,980 of record JANHGC010009206.1, read on the forward strand.
AATCTAGAGTCTCATAGGATTCAGATGTACATGTGTGCAGAGGCTTTCTGAACCGCATGTGTGCAAAACTATGCAAACACTGTGGATAAAGCCCGTGGAATTTGATTAACATGCACAGGGCGAAAAAAGAGATGGCGAAAATGGCATAAGATATGCTATTGCAGAAGTTTTAAGATCCATCTTAAGAGGAGAGATTAAAGTAACCTCCCAACTGGCCAGGTAACAAGAAGTGCAGATATTGAGTCCTTCAGCCATTCCTGAAGGTATGATTTCCTTGCATTTGAATTTTTTAAAAAAACTTCCAAGGAAGAGAAAAGAATTCCTTCACTATTTTGTTCTTGCAGAAATCTCATTTAAGAGTATATATAAACGAAAGGTGGCTTATCCATTCGATAATGAAAAAAAAATAAGATCAAGCAGTGTTTTCATAAGGTGGGACATGGGCCCCATAGATTTTCCTGCAAGTTCCTATTTCTGTTATTATTAGTTATTAGCATTTCTGCTGCTTACAGATACACAGATACATAGAAACACACACGTGGACACACAATCCAAATACATACCGTGTTTTCCCCAAAACAAGATCCTGTCTTATATTTTTTTGGCCACCAAAAAAAGGCACTAGGTCTTATTTTTTTGGGGGGGGGGAAGTCATCCACTGACTAACCTATTAGTTAGGGGCACACATATATTGGGTGCACGTGTAAAAATCAAGCTAGATCTTACTTTCGGGAGAGGTTGTATTTTCAGGGAAACAGGGTAGTGCCAAACAAATTATCAAATGACCAACTAGTTCTTGAAATTAAGACCAGTATAATATCTCTGGAATTACATGATCAAAATCCAGCCTCTTGTCAGCCCAGTTGCACTTAGGATTGCAACGTACACTTTAACTCCTTCCATCCACTTCCTCATCTCTGCCCTTTTGGGCACCCTGCACTCTGCTGCCCCCCCATGAGATATCACAAAAGAGCCAGCAGCTGCCTCTGCCAAGCCTGCCACATTAGCAGAGGGAGGAGGAAGAAGACAGTGAAAGTCAGCCGGGGATGGTGAGGATAGGTAGCAGCAGAGGGCAGAATGGCCAAAAACAGAGGCGGCAGAGGAGGTGAACTGAAGGAGAGGTGAGCTTGGTAGGGCACCAGAGACCCATCTGCAGAACGGAGCACACTGAACCCAGCTGGGGAAGAAGCAGCAGGATGGAGCCTGCAGTTCACACATGGCAAGAGAAGCATGAGGTTCTTGTCTAACAAAGACAACTGGGACTGCCAGAACTACCATCGCTAAGTGCTATTTCACCTAACAGCTTTGCTCAGTGATGGAAATTCTGATTAGGTTCATTAACGAGGGGCTATCTATATATCTTGGCACTGAACTGCAATTCGTTGGATAGGACCTTATGTTCAAGTCTATCGGTATCCTTATGAATCTTGAACCTGTCTTCTAAAGGTTAGAAATCTCCTCCAGCTTTGTGTCACCTCAAATTTGATAAGCATCCCGTCGGTCATTTCATCTAAGTCATTTATGGAAATACTGAGCATTAGACCCAGGACAAGAACCCCGAAGGTACCCCACTGGATACCATATTCCAGATTGACGTAGTACTGTTAAAGATCATATGGCAGATATGGTCGTTCAGCCCTGCAAATCCATCTAGTAACGAGACCATTAAATATTCTATCAAAAACAAGCAGCTTTTCACTTAAAACAATACAAAACAAATAAATGCATGCCAGTAACTTCTCTAAAAACTTCCAGACACACAGAAGGATAAAATAAACTCTCAAATGGTGAAGGGCTGAGAAATAGAAACAAAACAGAAACACATGGTTATGTAGTGCCAAACTGATCTTTAAAAAGCTATATACAAAATTTCTGGACAACATTTTGTTATGGAGAACCGATTTATGGCACATGAGATGTGGAGTCCTTGGTGCTCTCTAAGCTGGTTTTCTTGCAGACATTTCATTACCCAACTAGATAACATCAGCACTATCACTGAGTGAAAATTAGGAAAGGGAGCTTCCAGGTAAGGTTTTATTCCTATTTTTCATTAAAAAAAAAACCAACCCTACACATTAAAAACAAGTGGAAATATTTTAAATTGATTGCTATTCAGTCATTTTTTTCATTAGGTGCTCGATTCATTCCAGATGGAGCTCATTTAATGGATGCAGTTAAGGAGTCTCTAAATTTAATCATTTTTTCCCCATTGGCGCTATTTGCTTACAGCAGATAATCTAGCATGGAGTCACCAGTCTTCTCTTTCGGATGCATTCCCAAATCCACTCAGGGGACACATGCTTAGCAGCTGGGTTGACTTCCATCCTCTCCATCACATGTGTTGCTGAAGTGGCATCATACTCTTGAACCAGGTCTCCATCATAGGCTACGAAGTAACGCTTGAGTTTCCTGAAACCCTCCACGGAAGCGGGAAGATACAGCTTAACCCCAGTGAATACGTCCAGTAGCATCTGCTGTTTTGAGGTAGGAAACACACAAGAGGATGATGAACAGTCAACCAGAATTGCGGTTTTTAAAAGTTCTAATTCAGAAGGAACCAGGGCTGTGGCAATCTATGGTAACAGCTTTCCTTAAGAGAAACGTACTACAGCATTTAGGGACTGTGTGTACACAAGATCCTTAACCAGGTCTGTGGAAGATTCTGGAACAATACGTTTCCTTGAAAATGCTAACTTTGGTTAGAATTACCCTAGGGCTTTATTCTTGCTTTGCATGCTGTGGGAACACAGACTATAAGGTAGTCCTTGACCTACGACCACAACTGAGCCCAAAATTTCTGTGGCTAAGCAAGACAGTTAATAGCAATAGTACTTAGACTTATATACTGCTTTACAGCCCTCTCTGAGCGGTTTACAGAATCAGCATATTGCCCCCAACAATTTGGGTCCTCATTTTACCCACCTCGGAAGTGAGTTTTGTCCCATTTTATGACGTTACTTCCCACAGTTAAGCAAATCACTGCAGTTGTTAATACCACAGTTAAATGACTCTTGACTTTGCTTGTCAGAAGGTCACAAAAAGTGGTCACCTGACTGCAGGGCATTGCAACCGTCACAAATAAATGCCAGTAGTCAAGCAACTGAATTTTGATCACATGGCTGTGGGTATGCTGCAGTGGTCCTGTGAAAAAGTTATAATTTACCGTTTTTCAATGCCATTGTAACTTCAAGCAGTCACTAAATGAATGGTTGTAAATTGTATTTGGTTAAATGTGCTGCGCGAGCCCAGAAAATACATTATTTTAATGAGGAGATGAAGTTTATGTGTGAATGCAGTTAGTGACAAAATGAAGTTCTGTAGCTACTTAGGAAACAGAATAATAATTAAAAAAAGCAGTGAAATAATTCAAGAACCTTGCTTTACTTCAAGAGAAGGAAGTTCAAGGAAACTGTAAAAGTACTGAATTTGTAATGCATTAGTGACTTGTGATAGCTACTAGGGCAAAAAATAAACAGCCCCCCCCCCGCCCCTCCGGCCCCAAAATCAGATGGAGAACCATCCTTCTGGCAATAGCACTCAAGGATGCAAATGTGTTCATGGGATGCTTGCTAAAATGTGAAATGGTTCCATCCAGTGTCTTTTGTTCCTCTCTTCCCACACCCAGAGAATTTTTCTGTAGACAGGTGGGTGACGCCCTCATAAAGGAGTGCAAAGCTACCAAAATTCAAATTGGGCAACCATTTTTTGTGCCTTTTTTTTTCTTTAAGTGAAAAGCTTTTAAAATTTGTGAATAAGAGTGGAATAGTTTTGTTTACTGCAGTCGTTTAATGGCTAAATCTGATGGTGCTTTGAGAGTATGTTACTAGGTCTCAAATAGGGCTTGGCATCCTCACTGCCTTCCATTGCACAAGAGAGAACTGCTCTGCTAGCTCTCCAATTCAGTTTCTCTGTAAGGAAAACAACAGTTGTGCTGAAGAACTCATAGTTTTGTGATGGGCATGGGGTGATTGAAAAATTCAAGCATCTCCTTGCCGAGATCACAAGTAGTTCAATAGTGTTTCTAACAAGGAGGAAGGCGAAGTAGCCAAAAAGATGCTTTTGGAAGCTTTCAGTTCTGTTCTCAGCATATCTTCAAATGGTGATTGGCAACAGATTATCTTTTAATGGAGAAATGCAATTCAGTTACACTAGCCAAATTTTGATCAGACAATACCACCCGACTCCCCTCTAGGACAATTCCAACTTCTGCAATGCAGACGATATTTCCTCAAGAAATAGCTGAAGCTAAAGAGAACTGGCTACTATAGGTAGTCTTCAACTTACAACCATTTGTTCAGCAACTGTTCAAAATTACAATGATACTGAATGGACTTAATGACTTGTACCCTAAGTTACGGCTGTTGCAGTTCCCCCATGATGAAAACCCAGATGCTTGGCTGTCTGTTCACCCACTGACTGCAGGGACCCTGCAACCCTCCTCACCCATCTATCTCTTCCTCTCACCTGCCCACCTATGAATGCAAAGCTGCTGCAAGACCTGCTCTCCACCTCATCACACCCAGGAGTCCCAAGCTTGTTCCCCGCCCACCGGGTCTAGGAGGCCTTAACTGGTCACAATTCCATAGCATGTGCAAATTGTCTCACTTAGCTTTGCAGTTTTTCAGATGATGGGGCGCACCCAGCCTATGCGAGGCAGGGCCGCTTTCCCACCAAGGTGGCCCTGCCCCAGTCTACAGTATAAGCAGGCACTATTCTTGCAATTATTTGGAAGGCTGCTTCTCAAAATTGCATAATAGGCACCCCGGGCCTGATGGGGAGCAGCCATGGAAGATTTCCACATGCTGGTGGACCCTGAAGTTTGTGCCAGGCTCCCAGCACCTGCTCCAATTCCCTCAGACACACCTGTGCCCCTTAGCTCAGACTCTCTACTTACCGACCTGAGAGACTGCTTATGCCTCTTACCTCAGACTCTCTACTTATGAATCTGATGCTTATGACCACGACTGGGAGTACCAAGTCTGTGGTTGTTGAGCAAAATGGTTACATGACAACTCAATGGCTCTCTTGCTCAACAACCTGAGATTCTGATCCCAATAGTGGCAGCAAGTTGAGGACTACCTATAATATGAAAAGTTTGGGAACTGGAACAGACTCAAGTAACATTTACTTGGGGAGTGAAATTCAGTTCTCCATCATTATAAAAAGCTTATAGTGTACGCTATAGATCACAAAGAGGTTCGCAGAATTTTCAAATCTGTTTACATTTGAGATCCCTACCTTCCTTTTGTCCTCCTCCATCTCAGGTGCTTTTCTTTTTTCTCCTCGCTTTCCCTCAGTTTTCTTCAGTGGAGATTTATCTACCAGTTTGCTGGCTAATGAGAAAAAAAAAACCTTTTCTACATTAGTGCTAAGGAGATGGCAAGAAAAACAACAATTAATGGATTCATACAAGGAAGACAACCCTGCCTATGCAAATATAGACAAGAGGACACCTTTAGACAGGCTCTGCAGCCATTCCTGCTGACTGATGATATATTTGAAAACAACAAAGCTTTTAATCCTAATTTCTTGATTGTTTCAACGTAAGACTCAAAGTTGGCAACAGGTAATTGTTTCTGCAATGACTGGAATGTTGTATGTATCTTCTCACACTGACCATCAAAAGCAACCTGAGGAAAACTCCACCTTTACATTATACCCAAGAGCATTTTGAACATTGGTAGCACAAATCAAAACAGAACTTGATTCGGTTTCTAATGGATCAAAGTTGCCCATGAGAAGTGAATTCTCATTGTTGAAGACAGGGAATGGCCCAAAAACATTTTAAAGCTTCCAAAATATATAGTGGTAATTAGCCCCAAACAAGTACTACAAAACAAGTACTAAAACAATAGTTTTATCACCACTGGTTTAATAGATTCGCTAAGCACCTGGCAATGTAAACATCAGCCATGAAAAACATGTTTAAATTGGAAAGAAGGTGTTGCAGTGTTTACATTTCTGGAGGAAATCACTGTGCGCATGGAGCACACAGCAATTATTGCAAAAATGCTGGTCCTCGCAACCATAAATCCTCTCTGAGAACTCTACAGAATAAGGTCTTACTAGAAGAAATCTAATGATGGGCGGTGGAAGAAGTAAAAATGGATCTCTGGAGAAGTTTTAATACTTTTTCTCCACTGCTCACCTTCAGGCTTCTTGGCTTTCGCAGGGGACTTCTTCGAATGCTGTTTTGCAGCCTTCTGAGGAGAAGGTAACTTTGGCTGGCCCTCAGTTTCTCCGCTGCTGCCTGCTGTGGAGTTCTCCTCTTCGGCAGCAACTACCAAGAAGTCTGCTTTTTCTTTAGATAATTGGTACAGCTCCTGCACAAAAGCCAGAGAGTTCCACGAATAATGAAAAAAAAAAAAACTTTGTAGCAAGTCCTTCTAAAACTTCCCACTTCTACTTGCAAGATACAATTCAGATTCTTCTGGAACAAACAGGACAATAGGCTGGTAAGCTGGTAAATTATTCCCAATGAAACATCTGGGAAACAAATCGCAGAGATTCCAGATTAACGTGGATGAGAGAACTCGGGGGTTATCAAAAGCTTCAATTTGTTGTCTTTTTCTCAGTGTGTACACACTGACTTTTTAACTACTATTGACTATTTTCTCTGGAAACAGAATGTAGATGCTTTCACTCAAGCCAGCCTCTTCCAAGTAGATGGGTTTGAATTATCTTAACTGAAGGTTGGGCAAAAGCTGATCTACAAGGCCAGATGTGAATCAGGCTGATCCACCAACTCTAGATCCCATTACCCCATGTCGTCACCCATATGCTTTTCAAAGAATTCACATAGAGGGCAGCGGTTTTTCCCATTTGAGAAACCCAGAAACCTACTGAGAGACCCGTTCCTATATTTCATGGCTAAAAACACGAAACCTTTCCCTATTCCTTATCCTTAGCATGGCTACTGAAAAATGAAGGTATCTTATTGCTATCTTGACCAAAGAGCCTCGGTGGCGCAGTGGTTAAATGCAGTACTGCAGACTCTACTGACTTGTTCAGCAAGTTGACAGATCAAATCCCACCAGGCTCAAGGTTGACTCAGCCCTCCATCCTTCAAAGGTCGGTAAAATGAGGACCCAGATTGTTTGGGGGCAATATGCTGACTCTGTAACTGCTTGGGGAGTGTTGTAAA